>CM023139.1:0-182500 GCA_013133815.1 Cromileptes altivelis
CCTAATTTTTTGAACTCCCACCACCATTTGGTGGTGGTCTTAATTGGACTGTGGCCAGTGGGGGCCACTGGCGCCTTCTGCGAGGCCCGTGCACTGCCACTGCTGGGGCCTTGCCCTGGTGGTGGTTCCTAGCCCCACTCCTAACCGGCCAGCGCCCGGGAGGGGGCCAGTTGGTCTTTGCTGGTCACGCTAAATTTTTGTTTGAAGCCCCTAGTGGCCATCCCCCCACCCATCCCCCAACCCTAACCCTAACCACTACAACCCTAGCCCAATCCCTTTACATTTACAAATTAAGCCAAGACAGGCGAACTAAATTAGAAAGGCCAAGAGAGGCAAATTAAAGAGAAGTCACATAAAAACAAGAAAGACAAAGAAGAAAAACCTAAGACAAGGGACACAATACTAATACAGGCACAAAACAATGTAACAGGGAGAAGGCAAAGGGACAGGTAGGGTTTAGCAGAAAAGGAAAACAGAGGGAGGAGAAAGGGAAAGAGCCTGGGCAGATGGGGACCTTAAGCCAAGCAGGCAAGGCACACATTATTGTTGCAGCTCAGTGAGCCTGAGGAAGGCCAAAAAAGGCCGAAACGTAGCGCTAAGGCTGAGCTTTGCTAAGGCAATATGCCTAATTTTTTGAACTCCCACCACCATTTGGTGGTGGTCTTAATTGGACTGTGGCCAGTGGGGGCCACTGGCGCCTTCTGCGAGGCCCGTGCACTGCCACTGCTGGGGCCTTGCCCTGGTGGTGGTTCCTAGCCCCACTCCTAACCGGCCAGCGCCCGGGAGGGGGCCAGTTGGTCTTTGCTGGTCACGCTAAATTTTTGTTTGAAGCCCCTAGTGGCCATCCCCCCACCCATCCCCCAACCCTAACCCTAACCACTACAACCCTAGCCCAATCCCTTTACATTTACAAATTAAGCCAAGACAGGCGAACTAAATTAGAAAGGCCAAGAGAGGCAAATTAAAGAGAAGTCACATAAAAACAAGAAAGACAAAGAAGAAAAACCTAAGACAAGGGACACAATACTAATACAGGCACAAAACAATGTAACAGGGAGAAGGCAAAGGGACAGGTAGGGTTTAGCAGAAAAGGAAAACAGAGGGAGGAGAAAGGGAAAGAGCCTGGGCAGATGGGGACCTTAAGCCAAGCAGGCAAGGCACACATTATTGTTGCAGCTCAGTGAGCCTGAGGAAGGCCAAAAAAGGCCGAAACGTAGCGCTAAGGCTGAGCTTTGCTAAGGCAATATGCCTAATTTTTTGAACTCCCACCACCATTTGGTGGTGGTCTTAATTGGACTGTGGCCAGTGGGGGCCACTGGCGCCTTCTGCGAGGCCCGTGCACTGCCACTGCTGGGGCCTTGCCCTGGTGGTGGTTCCTAGCCCCACTCCTAACCGGCCAGCGCCCGGGAGGGGGCCAGTTGGTCTTTGCTGGTCACGCTAAATTTTTGTTTGAAGCCCCTAGTGGCCATCCCCCCACCCATCCCCCAACCCTAACCCTAACCACTACAACCCTAGCCCAATCCCTTTACATTTACAAATTAAGCCAAGACAGGCGAACTAAATTAGAAAGGCCAAGAGAGGCAAATTAAAGAGAAGTCACATAAAAACAAGAAAGACAAAGAAGAAAAACCTAAGACAAGGGACACAATACTAATACAGGCACAAAACAATGTAACAGGGAGAAGGCAAAGGGACAGGTAGGGTTTAGCAGAAAAGGAAAACAGAGGGAGGAGAAAGGGAAAGAGCCTGGGCAGATGGGGACCTTAAGCCAAGCAGGCAAGGCACACATTATTGTTGCAGCTCAGTGAGCCTGAGGAAGGCCAAAAAAGGCCGAAACGTAGCGCTAAGGCTGAGCTTTGCTAAGGCAATATGCCTAATTTTTTGAACTCCCACCACCATTTGGTGGTGGTCTTAATTGGACTGTGGCCAGTGGGGGCCACTGGCGCCTTCTGCGAGGCCCGTGCACTGCCACTGCTGGGGCCTTGCCCTGGTGGTGGTTCCTAGCCCCACTCCTAACCGGCCAGCGCCCGGGAGGGGGCCAGTTGGTCTTTGCTGGTCACGCTAAATTTTTGTTTGAAGCCCCTAGTGGCCATCCCCCCACCCATCCCCCAACCCTAACCCTAACCACTACAACCCTAGCCCAATCCCTTTACATTTACAAATTAAGCCAAGACAGGCGAACTAAATTAGAAAGGCCAAGAGAGGCAAATTAAAGAGAAGTCACATAAAAACAAGAAAGACAAAGAAGAAAAACCTAAGACAAGGGACACAATACTAATACAGGCACAAAACAATGTAACAGGGAGAAGGCAAAGGGACAGGTAGGGTTTAGCAGAAAAGGAAAACAGAGGGAGGAGAAAGGGAAAGAGCCTGGGCAGATGGGGACCTTAAGCCAAGCAGGCAAGGCACACATTATTGTTGCAGCTCAGTGAGCCTGAGGAAGGCCAAAAAAGGCCGAAACGTAGCGCTAAGGCTGAGCTTTGCTAAGGCAATATGCCTAATTTTTTGAACTCCCACCACCATTTGGTGGTGGTCTTAATTGGACTGTGGCCAGTGGGGGCCACTGGCGCCTTCTGCGAGGCCCGTGCACTGCCACTGCTGGGGCCTTGCCCTGGTGGTGGTTCCTAGCCCCACTCCTAACCGGCCAGCGCCCGGGAGGGGGCCAGTTGGTCTTTGCTGGTCACGCTAAATTTTTGTTTGAAGCCCCTAGTGGCCATCCCCCCACCCATCCCCCAACCCTAACCCTAACCACTACAACCCTAGCCCAATCCCTTTACATTTACAAATTAAGCCAAGACAGGCGAACTAAATTAGAAAGGCCAAGAGAGGCAAATTAAAGAGAAGTCACATAAAAACAAGAAAGACAAAGAAGAAAAACCTAAGACAAGGGACACAATACTAATACAGGCACAAAACAATGTAACAGGGAGAAGGCAAAGGGACAGGTAGGGTTTAGCAGAAAAGGAAAACAGAGGGAGGAGAAAGGGAAAGAGCCTGGGCAGATGGGGACCTTAAGCCAAGCAGGCAAGGCACACATTATTGTTGCAGCTCAGTGAGCCTGAGGAAGGCCAAAAAAGGCCGAAACGTAGCGCTAAGGCTGAGCTTTGCTAAGGCAATATGCCTAATTTTTTGAACTCCCACCACCATTTGGTGGTGGTCTTAATTGGACTGTGGCCAGTGGGGGCCACTGGCGCCTTCTGCGAGGCCCGTGCACTGCCACTGCTGGGGCCTTGCCCTGGTGGTGGTTCCTAGCCCCACTCCTAACCGGCCAGCGCCCGGGAGGGGGCCAGTTGGTCTTTGCTGGTCACGCTAAATTTTTGTTTGAAGCCCCTAGTGGCCATCCCCCCACCCATCCCCCAACCCTAACCCTAACCACTACAACCCTAGCCCAATCCCTTTACATTTACAAATTAAGCCAAGACAGGCGAACTAAATTAGAAAGGCCAAGAGAGGCAAATTAAAGAGAAGTCACATAAAAACAAGAAAGACAAAGAAGAAAAACCTAAGACAAGGGACACAATACTAATACAGGCACAAAACAATGTAACAGGGAGAAGGCAAAGGGACAGGTAGGGTTTAGCAGAAAAGGAAAACAGAGGGAGGAGAAAGGGAAAGAGCCTGGGCAGATGGGGACCTTAAGCCAAGCAGGCAAGGCACACATTATTGTTGCAGCTCAGTGAGCCTGAGGAAGGCCAAAAAAGGCCGAAACGTAGCGCTAAGGCTGAGCTTTGCTAAGGCAATATGCCTAATTTTTTGAACTCCCACCACCATTTGGTGGTGGTCTTAATTGGACTGTGGCCAGTGGGGGCCACTGGCGCCTTCTGCGAGGCCCGTGCACTGCCACTGCTGGGGCCTTGCCCTGGTGGTGGTTCCTAGCCCCACTCCTAACCGGCCAGCGCCCGGGAGGGGGCCAGTTGGTCTTTGCTGGTCACGCTAAATTTTTGTTTGAAGCCCCTAGTGGCCATCCCCCCACCCATCCCCCAACCCTAACCCTAACCACTACAACCCTAGCCCAATCCCTTTACATTTACAAATTAAGCCAAGACAGGCGAACTAAATTAGAAAGGCCAAGAGAGGCAAATTAAAGAGAAGTCACATAAAAACAAGAAAGACAAAGAAGAAAAACCTAAGACAAGGGACACAATACTAATACAGGCACAAAACAATGTAACAGGGAGAAGGCAAAGGGACAGGTAGGGTTTAGCAGAAAAGGAAAACAGAGGGAGGAGAAAGGGAAAGAGCCTGGGCAGATGGGGACCTTAAGCCAAGCAGGCAAGGCACACATTATTGTTGCAGCTCAGTGAGCCTGAGGAAGGCCAAAAAAGGCCGAAACGTAGCGCTAAGGCTGAGCTTTGCTAAGGCAATATGCCTAATTTTTTGAACTCCCACCACCATTTGGTGGTGGTCTTAATTGGACTGTGGCCAGTGGGGGCCACTGGCGCCTTCTGCGAGGCCCGTGCACTGCCACTGCTGGGGCCTTGCCCTGGTGGTGGTTCCTAGCCCCACTCCTAACCGGCCAGCGCCCGGGAGGGGGCCAGTTGGTCTTTGCTGGTCACGCTAAATTTTTGTTTGAAGCCCCTAGTGGCCATCCCCCCACCCATCCCCCAACCCTAACCCTAACCACTACAACCCTAGCCCAATCCCTTTACATTTACAAATTAAGCCAAGACAGGCGAACTAAATTAGAAAGGCCAAGAGAGGCAAATTAAAGAGAAGTCACATAAAAACAAGAAAGACAAAGAAGAAAAACCTAAGACAAGGGACACAATACTAATACAGGCACAAAACAATGTAACAGGGAGAAGGCAAAGGGACAGGTAGGGTTTAGCAGAAAAGGAAAACAGAGGGAGGAGAAAGGGAAAGAGCCTGGGCAGATGGGGACCTTAAGCCAAGCAGGCAAGGCACACATTATTGTTGCAGCTCAGTGAGCCTGAGGAAGGCCAAAAAAGGCCGAAACGTAGCGCTAAGGCTGAGCTTTGCTAAGGCAATATGCCTAATTTTTTGAACTCCCACCACCATTTGGTGGTGGTCTTAATTGGACTGTGGCCAGTGGGGGCCACTGGCGCCTTCTGCGAGGCCCGTGCACTGCCACTGCTGGGGCCTTGCCCTGGTGGTGGTTCCTAGCCCCCCCCCCTAACCCTAACCCTAACCCTATTTTCCCAGGTTCCTCAATCGTAGTTTTTCATGATGTTGGCACTGGCCCATGTTGGGAGCTTGTTTATGTTTACATTGAATACACATTACTCGAGGATGCTTCCATTTGCCCATGCCAGGATTATTTAGCATCGGCATATGATAGGATGATGTTGGCATCAGCCCATGAGGTGATGTCATGCTAATGGTTGATTGTTCATTATTGGATTTGTGCTTGTACTGCTGTAGGATCTGCTGTCCATGCCTATAGAAGGAGTAGTGAATATTAACAATTTATGACACCTGTCACTTCAATTCATAATTCAACATTAATTACAATTGGAGAACACTAAAATACAATTCGAAAAAACCAAAAAAAATTCTTTCTAACAAAGACATAACCTCAGAACTTAATTCATTATGTTCTAATTAATTACAATTGGACAACATTAAAATACATTTTATTAAAAATTCATTATTAATTTAACAAGAGAAAACCAAACAATTCAATTCATAATTACCATTGGACAATTTTAAAATGTTTCATAGAAAAATATTTCTTTCAAAAAACAAAAAAATTAAAAAAAATTTTTTTCCATAAGAACAACACACAATCACAGACAGATAGCGACAATTTATTGAGTTATTATTTATTTATTGGTCTAAAAACAACATTGCCCACAGCGGAGGAAGGCGGTTCCCTTTAAGACTGTGACCTGTGACCTGTCACGCTACTTCCTCCTCCGCTCCTCTCCACTTCCTCCTTTTGGCCTTGGACGCCATCTCAACACGTACGCTTTAGCATAGCTTGTTAGCTTTAGCAACACTCGCCTGAAGAAGGTTTAACTTTACCGAAACGTAGCGGTTTTTTTGTATGCTTCTAGTGGGAGCAATAAAAGTCAGTGAATCAGACCTCTGCTCTGGAGTCTTTTTTTGTTGATTTTTGTTGCCTCACGAGCCCCGATCTTCACCATGTGGGCCGAGCATGATGACGGGGACTGGACCACTGTGCGTTATGGCCGCCGACGGAGAGAGGGCAGGTATCCGCAGCCGCGGTCCTCCATCAGGTATGACACCGACTCCCGTCTTGACACCCGGCCCAGCAACTACAGACCCTCGTATGCTTCAGTGACCCGCAGACCACCCGGGCGCGATGCGCCCTCTCCTTCCGATTCCCGCTCCAGATCTCGGGGCGACAACCTGCAGCAGTACGGGCCTCGGGCACCCTCCGATTATTACAACCAGTGCTTCCAACAGAACCAGCGCCCTCAACCCACCTTCCAACAGCACCGGCGCTTCCAACCCACCTTCCAGCACAACCAGCGCTCTCAACCCACCTTCCAGCAGAACCGGCGCCCTCAACTCACCTTCCAGCACAACCAGCGCTCTCAACCCACCTTCCAGCATGACCAGCGCTCTCAACCCACCTTCCAGCACGACCAGCGCTCTCGACCCACCTTCCAGCACAACCAGCGCTCTCAACCCACCTTCCAGCACAACCAGCGCTCTCAACCCACCTTCCAGCACAACCAGCGCCCTCAGCTTAACTCCCGAACCCGCGGGAGAGGAGCCCCCAGCGGGCGTTGGTGGCGATCCGCCGCCACGGACCAGCGCGCAGCCGCCGCGCTGCCGGGTAGGGACCGCACTCTTGCCGCTGCCCAGCCTGGACCAGCGGCCCCACACTCCACCGACCCTGACTTCACCGCCAAGGTACGCATTATCCACAGACTTATTAAAGGAATGCACCACTTACAAAATGCGTCCCAGGACCACCCCCCTGTCACCATTAATAAGATGACGCACACCTTGTCCACACTTATTAAACCAGCAACACCCACTGATAAAACAATTGACTTGATCTGTGGCAATGCCAAAAATTGGGCTGTGACCACTATGCTAATTTTGAGAGACCATTACTCAGAGCTTATTGAACAGCAGATTGACCAGCTGTTCGCTCTGCCCAGCCCAGACTGGAGACAGCCCTTTGACATAGCAGCTAACTGGGCCAGGCGCAACCTAGGCAGACGACTCCTTCCTGACACAGTAGAGCGCACAGAGGCCCTACTCATAGCCAGACATGCTGACAGGGGGGCTCCAGACCCAGTTCCTGTCCCAGATGATCACACAGGTGCCACGGCATCTACAGTGGCACACCAGCCAGTGCCCCCGCCTCCACCACCACCACCAACCCCACCTCCCCTACCTCCTTCCCAGACTACACGACCCACCGTGAAGGCACAGCTCGGCGCCACACCGCACCACCCACCGTCCCCGCAGCCTGAGGACCCTCAGGTCATGCCCCCTACATCTCCTCCTCCTCCTCCTCCTCCTCCTCCCCCCCCTCCTCCCCCCCCTCCATCCCCAGCATCGCCAGAGATGACCGTGGACCCTCCTGCCACTCCCAAGGAGCAGAGACCCAGGCGCACCTTCCGCGCCATACCAGGTGAGAAGGCTTCCTTACCTGCTCTGCAGACGACCTCACCTCCACCTGACGCACAGCACCCGTCGCAGACTACGGGCCACGGCCCTCGACCACCTGCATCCACACCTCGGGGACCGGCGCTCCCCAAATCCACCATCCCGCAGTCAACCTCTGCGGCCTCGCGGGTGCCCACTGCTGCCGCCTCCTCCTCGGACGCGGTGGCACTCATGGACCTCACTGTCGAGGAAATCGACCAGCTCCTGGGAGATTCCCCTGAGGAGACCGACCTTGTGCAACGCACTTCCATGACTCCGCTTCGCAGAAACATTTTCCAGTCTCAGATTGACTTTGGCAGATCCAGTGCAGGTGCCACACACACCACTCTTGAACCTACAGTAACACCAATTACACCCACACGCAGGCCCACCAGACACATCAACACCACCTACAAGATCAAAAACTGGAGCCTAGCAGTGAGAGAAAAATGGCTCATTCTGGGAGACTCTAACGTCGCCAGATTCCCACCCTTTAAAGTAACAGACCTGCAAGTAGACAGCTTCCCGGGAGCCTCTTTCAGACACATACATGGTGTCCTGTCCAAAATGGACCCAGTCCCTGTGGTAGAGACACTGATTCTATCTCTGGGCCTAAACAGTAGAGCCCAAAGCACACAGACTTCCATAAAAGACTTACAGAGGCTCATCAGGGTGGCCAAAGCCAAATTCCCACAAGCTGAGATCTGGCTACCTCTCATTAATTTTTCCAGAGGCCTACCACAGCGAGAACAAATGCATTTACATGCACTCAACAAATACATAAGGTCTAACCACTTGTTTATCCCCGAACTCCTCAGGAGCCAATTCTCCACGGAGAGGGACGGGATCCATTGGACTCATGCCACGGCGACTAGGCTGCTCCAGCACTGGTCCCAGCAGGTAAACTGAGAATCCCCATGAACCTGCCACCTCAGGAGGGGAACAAAACCGTTATTAACCTGAGTAAAAAATTCATACTGTCCCCGGCACAGTTCTCCCTATTGAGCAAAGGCCTCACGTTTATCCCCACCAAGGGCAGCAATCAAAACCTCTTACAGAACACTAGATTTGACCTCCAACAGTACCACAGGAAATTAAAGATCGCGGCTTACTTTGATGGGAGAGGAGACTCCGACCCCCCACCTTTTACCCCCAAATCTGACTGGACCCCTCCATTAGCAAAACTGCCTGACAATATTAGGGAAATTATTCAACAAGATATACAGCATTTTGACACCAAATTTAAAGTAATCAGGAATAAACCCAATCTTACCAAGCCTGAAACAGAGGCCTTAAAGTCATTACAAAACAATCCATTTATAGTCATCAAACCAGCCGATAAGGGTAGCGCAGTGGTGGTAATGGACCGGGACCAGTATCTGTGGGAGGGACACAGACAATTGGCCAATAAAAATTATTACACCCAAATCCAAACACCCATTTATTTACAAACTATCCCCATGGTGGAAAAGACCATACAGAAATTGCATGACAAAAAATTTATCAATGCTAAGCAAAAAACATATTTAATTGGCAGTGGAGAACCCAGACCTAGACGCTTTTATATGCTGCCCAAAATCCATAAGGAACCTGACAAATGGAGCAAACCCCATGAAATCCCTCCTGGCAGACCCATCGTATCAGACTGCAACAGTGAAACCTATTTCACAGCAGAGTACCTTGATTTTCACCTAAATCCTCTCTCTGTCAAACACCCGAGTTACATTAGAGACACTTATGACTTTATTGAAAAAATAAAACAAATTTCGGTTCCCCCAGATTCTTTTCTTTTTACCATGGACATTGATAGCCTATACACAAATATTGACATCTCACAGGGCATTCAAGCCATAAAAAACATTTTCATTAAGTACCCCCCCCCCGATTCCAAAAGACCAGACAGGGAATTAATAGAGTTGTTACACATAAACCTAACCCGGAACGATTTTGAATTCAATGGTAAATACTTCCTGCAAATTAAAGGCACGGCGATGGGCAAGAAATTCGCACCGGCCTATGCTAATATTTTTATGGCTGAATGGGAACAGACGGCGCTACAAGCCGCTCCTAAAAAACCCCTTTATTATTACAGATATCTAGATGACATCTGGGGAATCTGGCATCACCACAGAGATGATTTTCAAGTGTTTTTAACTCTGCTTAATGACCATAATGCCTCCATTAAATTAAAAGCCACTATTAATTTGACCTCTGTTGATTTTCTGGACACCACCACATACAAAGGACCCAATTTCCCACAAACACGCAAGTTGGACATCAAGATTTTTTTTAAAAACACAGACACACATTCCCTACTTCACAAGACTAGTTATCACCCAAAACACACTTACTCAGGGATTGTTAAATCCCAGCTCCTCCGATTCCACAGGGTCTGTACCAGAGAGGAAGATTTCAGAGCTGCCACTAAGGTGTTATTCTCCACTTTGGCCACTAGAGGGTACTCTCGCTCCTTCTTAAGAAAATCATTCAGGACTTTCAACCAGATCAAGCCTATTTGGGCCTCCTCTCCTCTCCCAATCATCACCAACTATTCCACATCGGCTGTCAGACTAATTAGGAAGGTGAAGAGTAATTTTTACCAGGGGATTGGGGATTCTCAGCTGCTCCAGAATTATAGACTCATTCCTGCTTACAGAAGGAACAGAAACCTACAAGATTATTTAGTGAGAGCCAAATTAAAACCACTGAGGGACCCTAAGTCCTCAGGACACGGGGAATTTTTTCAGCACCGCCTCTGGGTATGCAACACAAACAACAATGAGGTTTTTAAAACACAAGGGGGAACCACTGTTGGCTCCAGAAACTGTGTATATTTAATTTTTTGCATTAATTGTCACATGCAGTATGTTGGAGAGACGGGTAACACAATCAGAGTGAGATTCTACCAATATAAACACAACATTTGCAAACAACACAATACACAAATCCCAGTCATACAACATTTCATACAACATGGCTGGACTGCTTTGAGGACCACGGTCCTGGAGACCAACCCACGCTGGTCCACGTCGCAACGCAGGAGGGCAGAAAGGAAATGGATCCGCCTCCTCGACACGCTCCAACCCCATGGCCTAAATGAAAAATGATCAGTGGATATGAACAATGTGTTTGTGTTTTCTCTCCCCTTTTACTGTGTGACTTTATTGTTTCAGGCCTGAGCCCAACCACGACACCCGTTCGGGACCCTTGCCCCGTTACCTAGGCCTGCTTCCAGCCAATGACTTCAGAGGGGACATGGGTCCGCCTCCTGCACACCCTCCCACTACATAATCGAGATGTAATAGGAAACGGAACAATGTTGGGGTCTCTCGATTATTTATATGTTTTTTATCATTTAACATGGGACTGTGTAACCTCGGCCCTCACCCTAACCACAACCACGGGCCATGACCCGTGTCCCTTCATCTAGGCCTGCCCCCAGCCTTTAACCTCCTACGGAACCTGCATACGCCTCCTCCGACCTCTCCAACCACATTTTCCAGACACAACAGGAATTTGAACAATAATGCAGTGTCCCGCTTATGATGTTTTATTATGATGTTTTATTATGATTTGTGATGTGACTGTGTGATTTCAGCCCTCACCCTAACCATATTTACGGGTCATGACTCTTGTCCCTTCACCTAGGCTAACCCCCAGCCTTTAGCTTCACAGGAAACAGGCATCCGCCTCTCCCACACTCTCCAACCACATTTTCGGGATACAATATGGAACCAAGCAATGATGCAGTTTCCCTCTCATTGCTCACATTCATTTTTATTATTAATATGTTTTAGTATGATGATTTGGGATGTGACTGTACTCCTTCAGCCCTCACCCCAACCAAAGACCCGGTCAGGATGCTTTTCCCCTCACCGTGGTCTGCCTCAGACCTTCATCGCAGGGAGGAAAGGGTGCCACCTCCTGGACATTTTTGGAACCCACGGACCAAATCGAGAAGGGAGCCAGCCAAACCGTGTTGCACTCCCTCTACTATTAGTGTTTTCTGTTTATTAAGGTTGATTAAGGCTTATTGTGTCCTGAGTGACTATGCCACTTTAGCCCTCATCCTAACCCACACACCTGTTCACGACCTGCCTTGACATTTCTATTCTAACCCTGACCTGGTCATGAGCCCTGACCCTAACCCCAATGGGACCTTGACGCCTAACCCCAACCTAATTTGACCCTAACCCGCTACGACCTGGACGTCACCTCTGACCCTAACCACACCCCTGACGGACCTTAACCTTAAACCAATCGATAGGTACTTGACTTTTTAATCTGAACCCAAATTGCCTACAGTCCACCACAACCAGGAAGAGACCTCCTAACCCCCCTTACACACGCGCACGCACGCACGCACGCACACACTCGAACCACACTACCACAACCTGGATGTGACACCTGACTCTTAACACACCCCTGACGGACCCCAACCCCCACTACAACAAGGTGGACTCTAGCTTCTAATTTGAACCCAAATTGACCCTACACTACTGCTACTTGGACTTGACCTTTGACCCCAAACACACCCGGGACTATGGGATGGGATTGTGGGAGGGGGGATGATGGACTGTGCCCTTTAGTCTCGTCGTCAAGGACGATGGGACTCAACTCCTTTCACCCTAACCCCTAACCCCCTAACCCCCTAACCCTCTTCGGGGGGGATAGGACTGTCCCATATTTGGATGGGCTGGATGGAGAGTGCACTGACTCCGCCATCCTACAGGATGGTGGAGTCCAACAATTCTTTTTTCCTAACCCTGAAATGGTTTCCACTTCACAGATGTGCCTTAACAGGGTTAATAAGTGGAATTTCTTGTTTTATCAATGGGGTTGGGACCATCAGTTGTGTTGTGCAGAAGTCAGGTTAACACACAGCCGACAGCCCTATTGGACAACTGTTAAAATTCATATTATGGCAAGAACCAATCAGCTAACTAAAGAAAAACCAGTGGCCATCATTACTTTAAGAAATGAAGGTCAGTCAGTCCGGAAAATTGCAAAAACTTAAATGTGTCCCAAAGCGGAGTCGCAAAAACCATCAAGCGCTACAACGAAACTGGCACACATGAGGACCGACCCAGGAAAGGAAGACCAAGAGTCACCTCTGCTTCTGAGGATAAGTTCATCCGAGTCACCAGCCTCAGAAATGGCAAGTTAACAGCAGCTCAGATCACAGACCAGATGAATGCCACACAGAGTTCTAGCAGCAGACCCATCTCTAGAACAACTGTTAAGAGGAGACTGTGCGAATCAGGCCTTCATGGTCAAACAGCTGCTAGGAAACCACTGCTAAGGAGAGGCAACAAGCAGAAGAGATTTGTTTGGGCCAAGACACACAAGGAATGGACATGAGACCAGTGGAAATCTGTGCTTTGGTCTGATGAGTCCAAATTTGAGATCTTTGGTTCCAACCGCCGTGTCTTTGTGAGACGCAGAAAACGTGAACGGATGGATTCCACATGCCTGGTTCCCACTGTGAAGCATGGAGGAGGAGGTGTGATGGTGTGGGGGTGTTTTGCTGGTGACACTGTTGGGGATTTATTCAAAATTGAAGGCACACTGAACCAGCATGGCTACCACAGCATCCTGCAGCAACATGCCATCCCATCCGGTTTGCGTTTAGTTGGACCATCATTTCTTTTTCAACAGGACAATGACCCCAAACACACCTCCAGGCTGCGTAAGGGCTATTTGACCAAGAAGGAGAGTGATGGAGTGCTGCGGCAGATGACCTGGCCTCCACAGTCACCGGACCTGAACCCAATCGAGATGGTTTGGGGTGAGCTGGACCGCAGACTGAAGGCAAAGGGGCCAACAAGTGCTAAACACCTCTGGGAACTCCTTCAAGACTGTTGGAAAACCATTTCAGGTGACTACCTCTTGAAGCTCATGGAGAGAATGCCAAGAGTGTGCAAAGCAGTAATCAGAGCAAAGGGTGGCTGTTTTGAAGAAACTAGAATATAAAACATGTTTTCAGTTATTTCACCTTTTTTGTTAAGTACATAACTCCACATGTGTTCATTCATAGTTTTGATGCCTTCAGTGACAATCTACAATGTAAATAGTCATGAAAATAAAGAAAACGCATTGAATGAGAAGGTGTGTCCAAACTTTTGGCCTGTACTGTATATGTTTATTTTTTTATGTACTTAATTAATCCCCCAGTGGAAATTCAATTCTTTCACTCTTGTTGTCAATTACACACAGGTTCGAGCACACACATGCACAAACAGGACTTACAGATGCACTAAGTGGAGAGTGGGAGGGCTGCCTATGGACTGAGTTACTGCAGGGTGGAGAGTGGGAGGGCTGCCTATGGACTAAGTTACTGCTGCCGACTTAAATATAAGCTCTGACTCTTCAGTTGCTGTCATACAGAGTATGTCCCAATTCTCTTATTTTATACTGCTAACTCCAAACTCCTTACGTAAACCAGAAGTTGTTCAAGGTCCGACATCTTTAAGGCCGTCTCATGTCTCTTATTCCTGCCAGTAAAGACTTAGCATTAGGCGTTAGGAGGGATCTGTTAGGTGTGATGAGTAAGGTAACACGAGAGGTTCCTACCAGGAATTCTTTTCAGCTTGAGGCTCTGACGTATAAATACCTGCCCACTACATCTGGCTCATTTGAACGAGATGGCGGAGAAACAGTCAATATTAATGTGTTAATATTTCCTGCAAGACTGTCATGTTGGAATTAAGTTTATTTCATTCACAACCCATTGCGTGGTTAAGTGCACTGTCTGTAATGTGTGGCTGTTAAATGCGCAGCTGCTCATGTCCAGAACCACACATGTTGATATACCACACACACACACACACACACACACACACACACATTTGCCCATCATTAATTATCCTGCATGTCATGTGAGTGGAATAATGTTTAATAGCTTATATGCAATATTAATTTTTAATATTAATATTACTTGATATTATTACTTTCATTAATGTTGTTGTAAGCTACTGTGAGTGTCGTAAGGACAGACAGATGTCGTATGCTGTAAAGCCCTGTGAGGCAAATTGTGATTTGTCATATTGGGCTTTATAAATATAACTGAATTGATTGAGGTAGACTGACAGCTCTGACATGTCTTATTCACTCAGCAGCTGACTTGTTGAATGATGGCGAGTGGATTTAATAATAGTGATAATAATGATGATGATAATAATAATGATAATGATGCTCATGTGCAGCAGATCCAGCTGTGCCGCCGTCATCAAAAAAGGACGTCGCTTTACGTGACGCTTCAGAGTATGGCCGTCTCATGTCTCTTATCAGCAATCCTCGCTCCTCACTCCTAACTCCTGACTCCTTAAATGTTTTCCTAAGTGGGAGGGACTAAACAGTTAGGTAAGGTGGCTAGGTTAGGCGATAAGCAGTACATTTAAGGGACTTGGGACGTACCCACATTATGGCCCAATTCCAATCCGATCCCTTACAGACTCACTGACTTAAAGGTGCGTGACTGTGAAGTGCGTGAGTGTGTGAGGGCTGTCCCATTGTCAAATCGTCAAATCAGTTAGTCAGTGAGTGAGCCCTTTATGCCCCCTTACCGTAGGTCAGCATCGATGCGGACTTACGGTAAGGAAATTACCCACAGTTCATAGCATTGTTACGTCAAATACAGGGGTTGCCCTCGGAACACCGGAAGTAACACGGTCGGCAGATGTGCAAACATTAACGTTATGGAAGGAGAGCGAAAAAACAGATAGATAAACAATGAAACATTACGTTAACAAGGATTTAAGATGGTACATAGACACGCATGAAGTCAGAGGAATACCAATGGTTATATTCCACACACAAACAATATATATCTATATAGATAGATAGATAGATAGATAGATAGATAGATAGATCTATCTATAGATATATATAGATATATATTCTTTGTGTGTGGAATATATTCTGACAATAACCAATAAATGATCAAGCCCAGAGCCGCCAGTGTTAACAACATTTTGTAGAGAGGGAGATAAGTGCTGTCCCATTCCTATTTGTAACATCTGGAGCCCTTTCACACTCTCACACTCACTAATCACTTACAGCTGACGTCAGTTAAGTCAGTGAGGGTTCAGGGTTTGAGTCCTTAGGGGCCGGATTGGAACTGGGCCTATAGAGAGGATTATCTACATTTCCCATAAGTCCTAAAGTGCTCGAGACTCGCGAGATTTAAATTGCAACACGTCTGCGCATGCGCAATACCATTGGAAAACTTGCACGGTGAAAGAAAGACAACGAACAAAACACACAATGGCGACGGCGGCGACAACGGCAGGCGGAACGGGATCGGGCGGACCGGCCACCGGCCCGGTAAGCAGCGGGACCGTAGTGGGACGGAAGAAAGACGGTGGTCCGTCCACGAAGTTCTGGGAAAGTTCAGAAACGATATCTCAGCTGGAGACGGTGCGGCAGTGGATCGGAAAGCACTACAAGAAGGTGAGCTAACGGCAGTTAGCGAGCTAACGGCAGTTAGCTGCAGTGCTTCGGCCCGCCGCGTCCCGCTGGCACAATAGAGCTAACAGTTATCACAGCTAAATCCTAATGTTAGCACACAAAATCTTAATGTTAACGGCTACAGACAAACCTTAAGAGGTTTCTACCAACGTTACGTTTTATTAGAGTCACTGGTGACGCTCGTGTTCGTGCTAGCATAGCATTAATCAAACTCTAACTTTTCTTTAGCCAAACTGTTAACGCTAGCTCACCGTTAGCAGGCTAACTGCTCACTCGGCGCCGTTATTAATCACGTTACCGGATTGGAAATGTTTACAAACAGACGGAAGTTTCATTAATTATCTGGTACTGATTAAGTTTTATTCGTGTTTTTTTTTACTTTATACAAAGTTTCAGTGAAACTCAGTAATGTGCCAAAGGCCCGACGCGCTAACTACGGTGTTCGTCACGGGACAACCGAAAATCAAACACTTTACCTGATGTAACTGATCAAATAAAACCAAACATCATTGTAATCAACCGGAAATTACACGGTACTCATTTGATAAACATGTCGTCACCGCATGGACAGACACATTTTAATTACAGTGGCAGTTTAATGAACAGTCTCCACATAATATTTACTGCTGAGGACTCTCAGGTGATGACGTCATCACAGCAGGTCAGACTTGGACACCCAAACACCCCTGTGTCCTCCTCTCTGTCTCCTCCTGTCCAGCTCCTCCTGTCTCCTTTCTGTCAGACCCACAGACAGATTTCCGCCGGTTGGTGCACCAACACCAACTTTTGATCTGTAACTAAGGTGAAGATGTTTCAAGAGCATACATAGCTGTGGTCCATGTTAAAAAATAGAACAGACCTGATATTAGCCTGTGTCCTTTATACTTCGACTCGCCCTATTTCCTGCAGATGTGTTATTCTTACAGCTGTGAATACATTACAGATACAACGGTACAGGTAGCCCACGGTACAGTCCATACCTCAATTTTTTTAGCCACGGTTTTGGTTCAGTTTCGGTACACGTTTTGTGCACAAAGAGAACAATTTCTTTTCCCCAAAAAGATCTCTTTATTTTACTTGACTTTGTACTTGACATGTTGCTGTGTTGTGCTACAGCCAATTCAAGTGCTGGAATTTGTCACGTGACAATGTCTGAACGCAACACAGGATCCACTCCATACACTGTATGTTCAGTGCCATGCTGTGGGTCCTGGCTGGGCTTGGTTATAATTGTCGGCCAGGAAAATGCGACCCAGGTTGTGCTCTTCTGTGCTCACCTGTGTGTGTCTGTGTGTCTGTGTGTCTGTCTGTCTATCTGTGCACGCGCACATGTGTGGGTGTGCGCATCGCTGCTGAACTCTGCCATGCATGACACGGACAGCAGAGGAGGATTGTAAACGTGGGACCATGTACAGACAGGAACGATATGCCATTGTGGAAATAAGATAAATAACATAAGGCTATTTACTTTGTTTAAAGGGATAGTGCACCCAAAAATTAAAATTCAGCCATTATCTACTCACCCATATACTGAGGGAGGCTCTGGTGAAATTTTAGAGTCCTCACAACACTTACGGAAATCCGAGGGAGAAGTGGCTAGCAGCAAACTGCACACCTAATGGTTGACGGCGCCCCAGATTAAAATGTCCAGGAACACAGAATTAAAACCACAAAATATCTCCATACTGCTCATCCGTAGTGATCCACGTGTCCTGAAGCCTCAACATAAAAAGTTGTCTGTAAAAACGTCATTTGAACTCTGTTTTTTGCCTCATTGTAGCCTATAGCTCTGACTGCCTCTGTGTACACTGCGCTGTGCGCTGACGTGTGTGCACTTGCGTGCGAGACCAGCGAAAGCACGCAAACTCACGTGAAGGCGGTGCCAATGTCTCACGGTCTTGCGCAGACAGTGAAATGTCTGTTAACTATTTTTACTCCCTCATCGTTTTGTTCAACAGCGAAACCGAAATGATCACACACCGGACATTTGAATGAAGCCGGTGCTTCTTCAACCTTCTGTCTCTCCACTCCTCTGCTTGCACTTGCCATGGCTCTCTGTTTGTTTTTCCTGCTTCTTTTCTCTGTGAGGTGAGTGTCACTTTCCCCGGCTCCAGTTAAAACAGTATGAGGGGGTGAGTGGGCGGAGCCACAACAGTTATTGGACATTAACTCATTGGGAGGCCTTTTCTGCAGCAGGTTGACTCAGCCATACATTGGTCAACACAGGGAGAGACTCTGCGTATATCCCTTCTTGCCTAACCTTTGCCCGAGCCTCGGACCTGCTCCTTCCATTCAACCCACCAATTTGCTACCTGACCATTTTCTCTGTTTAACATACATGTGTATATATATATGTATATATATATGTACAGTACAGGCCAAAAGTTTGGACACACCTTCTCATTCAATGCGTTTTCTTTATTTTCATGACTATTTACATTGTAGATTCTCACTGAAGGCATCAAAACTATGAATGAACACGTGGAGTTATGTGCTTAACAAAAAAGGTCAAATAACTGAAAACATGTTTTATATTCTAGTTTCTTCAAAATAGCCACCCTTTGCTCTGATTACTGCTTTGCACACTCTTTATATATATATATATATATATATATATATATATATATATATATACATATATATGTATATATGTATATATATATATATATATATATACATATATATGTATATATGTATATGTGTGTGTGTTTATATATATATGTGTGTGTGTGTGTGTGTATATATATATATATATATATATATATATATATATATATATATATATATATATATATATATATATATATATATATATACATAACATCAGGAGTGGGTCGTTACCTGAAGGGTGGAGAAAGTGAACATTAGGTGAAGGATGTCTGCTGCAGCCTCCTGATGGTGTTATTGACTCTGACCTTTGACCTATTGTGCTGCAGCAGATTAGACTCAGACTGAATGAAAGTGATAAATTGATCGACCCTCAGACAGTCTGACTGACCACAGTATATTTACTGATTTATTGATGGTCTGTGATCCCTCAGTGGTGTTTGTTGTTATTTCTGATCAGCTTTCAACCCCGTGTGAGAATCAGTGCTCTTGCAGCTGTGTGTGTGTGTGCGCGTGTGTGTTACTGACGATGTTGTCTCTTACTGGTCCCAGTATGTCCAGAACGACTCCCCCTCCAGTAAGTCTCTGGCGGGTCTGGTGGTCCAGCTGCTGCAGTTCCAGGAGGACGCGTTTGGACGTAGAGTCAATAATCCAGCTCTGACCAAACTACCTGTGAGCACATGATTTTAGGTTTCTATAGAAACCACAGATGCTTGTCTTCTTTGGCTTTAATAAATAAATATTAACATTATTAAATATTATTGTGTCTTTTATAATAAAGGTTACGTCATCACTTTCTTGTGTTCTCAGGCAAAGTGTTTCCTTGACTTTAAAGCGGGTGGAGCTCTTTGTCACATCCTGGGGTCAGTCTATAAGTTTAAGAGCGAGCAGGGCTGGTGAGTTGACCTTTAGCCCTCGGTGGTCCTGAGATGTAAACATGAAATGTACTATTTGACCTGCTGCAGCCTCATCTCACTGTATGTCTTATTATTGTTTATGCAACACGCAGGCGAAGATTTGACCTGCAGAATCCATCCCGCATGGACAGGAACGTGGAAATGTTCTTGAACGTGGAGAAGAACTTGGTCCAGGTACAACTCAGACTGCCTCAGTTCACATGTGTTGATTAGTAAAATAAACTTTATTGTACACATGCTCAAAGACAAACACAAAGTTTTTAAAACTACAACATTAGTTTATAAGACAGAAACTCGCTGTTTTATCTTATAAACATAAATTTGTACTTGATTTAATCTTCAAGTTTTAATGTTCCTGATGTTTTCAGCTATAACTGAGCTGACTCACGCATGCCACACATGAAACATACAATGACACACTGATAATGAAACACTGTCTGTGGTTCTAACATCATATTTTTCTATAACTTGTAGAACAACTGTCTGACTCGACCCACTGTGTTTCTGTCGCCGGACATGGAGCAGAAACAATCCAGTAAGCTCAAAGACATCATCAAGAGGCACCAGGTGAGTCCTGACTCTGTCCAATAAAAGGTTCTGTCTCATAGCACCTGTCTCTGTCTTACTGTGTTTGCCCTCTCTGTCTCGTCCAGGGCTCCATCACTGATGACAAGTCCAAAGCCACCCACCACATTTATCCGTCTCCACCCCAACAGGAAGAAGGTTCTGTCTCTAAACCCAAACTTTGATTCATTTCAAAACACAAACTATAAATCCAGTGAGAAGAAAGAAGGAAGTGACATCAGATGTGGTAATACACATGATGTCAGATTTAGATCTCATCTAAACATATTTGGTTTTTGTGTTTGTGCTGCAGACGAGTGGCTTCGTCCAGTCATGAGGAAAGACAAACAGGTGTTGGTGCACTGGGGTTTGTCTCCAGACAGGTAAGCTCATAAACCTGATCGATGACCAACCAGCTCTGAAAATCTGGTCACATTTATAACATCCTACATGGAAGATATTTTAAAATGATTACAACTACAACAACTACAAGGAGGAAGAGGGGGAGGCCAGACAGTGTCGTATACAATTTTAAAAAAAATGATTTCAGTCTCAGTTTGATTTCAGCAGTGAAAACATTAAATCAAATCTAACATTTTGTTCCATATCAAAAAGATTTTTTTAAAATCATCCAGATTTTTACAGTCCTATTTTTTCTTGTTTAAAAAGTTTCATATGAACCTGTTTAATACATTTTTATTTGTATTTTAGTAATAACCAATCAATCAATCAATTTTATTTATAAAGCCCAATATCACAAATCACAATTTGCCTCACAGGGCTTTCCAGCATACGACATCCCTCTGTCCTTTGGACCCTCACAGCGGATAAGGAAAAACTACCCAAAAAAAACCCTTTAACGGGGGAAAAAATGGTAGAAACCGAATAGTATAGGACTGCGACTCCAACTCCTGATCTCAACTCTGTGTTGTCAGGGATTTAAATTACTAATTAAGTTTGCCAGGTTCCTAGAAATGAGAGCAGCTCCATCCAAAGTGGGATGAATGCCGTCTCTCCTAATAAGACCAGGTTTTCCCCAGAAAGTTTGCCAATTATTAACGAAACCCACATCGTTTGTTGGACACCACCTGGACAGCCAGCGATTAACTGATGACATGCGGCTAAACATGTCATCACTGGTCAGATTTGGGAGGGGTCCAGAGAAAGCTACGGAGTCCGACATCGTTTTTGCATATTCACACACCGAGCCAATATTAATTTTAGTGACCTCCGATTGGCGTAACCGGGTGTCATTGCCGCCGACGTGAATTACAATCTTACTGAATCTACGTTTAGCTTTACCCAGCAGTTTCAAATTTGATTCGGTGTCGCCCGCTCTGGCCCCAGGGATACATTTGACTATGGCCACTGGTGTTGCTAACTTCACGTTCCTCAGAATAGAGCTGCCAATGACCAGAGTTTTATCCTCAGCGGGTGTGTCGCTGAGTGGGGAAAAGTGGTTGGAAATGTGAACAGGCTGGTGGTGAACCGTGGGCTTCGGCTTGGAGCTGTGCTTCTGGCGAACCGCAACCCAACCTCCCGGCTGAACGGGAGTTACCGGAGGATAGTTAGCAGAGGCTAAGGCTATGCTATGTGGCTCCGCACCGGCTACAGGGGGCTGGCTGACTACCGCAGCTACTGAATGGTTTTCCCATGGTGCGGAGCCGCGCTTCTAATTCACTAAGCCTCGCCTCCAACGCAGCAAATAAGCTACACTTATTACAATTACCACTGCCGCTAAAGGAGGCAGAGGCATAACTGAACATTTGGCACACCGAGTAAGAGAGAGCAGAGTGAGAAGCCATCGCTAAATGTAAAGCTAATTTAGCTACCAAGGCTAGTAACGTGCAAACAACAGCTAAGAGATTAGCGACAAAGTCGGAGAAAGGAGGAGAGCTGTAATTGCTTAAACAGAACCAGTGTAGGTTAAGACTTGAAGTAGACGCTAAAGCAACTGAAGTGAGAAAGCAGGCTAGTAGAATTCACCAGAGCAGTACAGAGACGCTGTCACAGAAACACCGGAAATGAGAGAACTCGCTTACCGCAATACGTCAGCACGTCAGTACGTCCACCAGAGGGGTTGTAACCTGATATGATAATTATTTTCATACCTAATAAAATGTTTAGGTTGTTGTTCTGACCCACTTTTGTTTTTGTTTTGTCAGCTATGATACCTGGGTATCAGCCAGTGAGGTGGACGGTGATGTGGAGGAGCCACCAAGCACTGACAGACCATGGAAGGTGAGCGACATCTTTAACCTCTAACATACTTTGGTTTTCTTTAGGAAAAAATGTTTGGAGTGAATAAGCTGTCAGTTTGATTGATTTGATATGAATTATGATCTTTTAGCGACGCTGCCTGTGGCTGCTGCTGATGCTTCTGTAATATAAGGACTTATTCAATACGTTAAGGTTAACGCTGCGTCTGTAAAATAAGGACTTATTCTACACGTTAAGGTCAACGCTGCATCTGTAATATAAGGACTTATTCAACACATTAAGAAAAACACTGCGCCTGTAAAATAAGGATTTATTCAACATGTTAAGGTTAACACTGCGTCTGTAAAATAAGGACTTATTCAAGCCGTTAAGGTTAACGCTGCGTCTGTAAAATAAGGACTTATTCAACATGTTAAGGTTAACACTGCGTCTGTAAAATAAGGACTTATTCAACATGTTAAGGTTAACGCTGCGTCTGTAAAATAAGGACTTATTCAACATGTTAAGGTTAACACTGCGTCTGTAAAATAAGGACTTATTCAAGCCGTTAAGGTTAACGCTGTGTCTGTAAAATAAGGACTTTTTCAACCCGTTACGCTCAACGCTATGCCTGTAAAATAAGGACTTATTCAACACGTTAAGGTTAATGCTGCGCCTGTAAAATAAGGACTTATTCAACACGTTAAGGTCAACGTTGCGCTTTTAAAATGAGGACTTTTTTAACCGGTTAAGGTTAACACTGCGTCTGTAAGATAAGGACTTATTCAAGCCGTTAAGGTTAACGCTGTGTCTGTAAAATAAGGACTTATTCAACCCGTTACGCTCAATGCTGTGCCTGTAAAATAAGGACTTATTCAACACGTTAAGGTTAATGCTGCGCCTGTAAAATAAGGACTTATTCAACACGTTAAGGACAACGTTGCGCTTTTAAAATAAGGACTTATTTAACCGGTTAAGGTTAACACTGCGTCTGTAAGATAAGGACTTATTCAAGCCGTTAAGGTTAACGCTGTGTCTGTAAA
This sequence comes from Cromileptes altivelis, assembly GCA_013133815.1. Classification (NCBI taxonomy): domain Eukaryota; kingdom Metazoa; phylum Chordata; class Actinopteri; order Perciformes; family Serranidae; genus Cromileptes; species Cromileptes altivelis. Next base: position 23,390 of record CM023139.1, read on the forward strand.
ATAAGGACTTATTCAACCCGTTACGCTCAATGCTGTGCCTGTAAAATAAGGACTTATTCAACACGTTAAAGTTAATGCTACGCCTGTAAAATAAGGACTTATTCAACACGTTAAGGACAACGTTGCGCTTTTAAAATAAGGACTTATTTAACCAGTTAAGGTTAACACTGCGTCTGTAAAATAAGGACTTATTCAAGCCGTTAAGGTTAACGCTGCGTCTGTAAAATAAGGACTTATTCAACATGTTAAGGTTAACACTGCGTCTGTAAAATAAGGACTTATTCAAGCCGTTAAGGTTAACGCTGTGTCTGTAAAATAAGGACTTTTTCAACCCGTTACGCTCAACGCTGTGCCTGTAAAATAAGGACTTATTCAACACGTTTAGGTTAATGCTGCGCCTGTAAAATAAGGACTTATTCAACACGTTAAGGTCAACGTTGCGCTTTTAAAATGAGGACTTATTTAACCAGTTAAGGTTAACACTGCGTCTGTAAAATAAGGACTTATTCAAGCCGTTAAGGTTAACGCTGCGTCTGTAAAATAAGGACTTATTCAACATGTTAAGGTTAACACTGCGTCTGTAAAATAAGGACTTATTCAAGCCGTTAAGGTTAACGCTGTGTCTGTAAAATAAGGACTTTTTCAACCCGTTACGCTCAACGCTGTGCCTGTAAAATAAGGACTTATTCAACACGTTTAGGTTAATGCTGCGCCTGTAAAATAAGGACTTATTCAACACGTTAAGGTCAACGTTGCGCTTTTAAAATGAGGACTTTTTTAACCGGTTAAGGTTAACACTGCGTCTGTAAGATAAGGACTTATTCAAGCCGTTAAGGTTAACGCTGTGTCTGTAAAATAAGGACTTATTCAACCCGTTACGCTCAATGCTGTGCCTGTAAAATAAGGACTTATTCAACACGTTAAGGTTAATGCTACGCCTGTAAAATAAGGACTTATTCAACACGTTAAGGACAACGTTGCGCTTTTAAAATAAGGACTTATTTAACCAGTTAAGGTTAATGCTACGCCTGTAAAATAAGGACTTATTCAACACGTTAAGGACAACGTTGCGCTTTTAAAATAAGGACTTATTTAACCAGTTAAGGTTAACACTGCGTCTGTAAAATAAGGACTTATTCAAGCCGTTAAGGTTAACGCTGCGTCTGTAAAATAAGGACTTATTCAACATGTTAAGGTTAACACTGCGTCTGTAAAATAAGGACTTATTCAAGCCGTTAAGGTTAACGCTGTGTCTGTAAAATAAGGACTTTTTCAACCCGTTACGCTCAACGCTGTGCCTGTAAAATAAGGACTTATTCAACACGTTTAGGTTAATGCTGCGCCTGTAAAATAAGGACTTATTCAACACGTTAAGGTCAACGTTGCGCTTTTAAAATGAGGACTTTTTTAACCGGTTAAGGTTAACACTGCGTCTGTAAGATAAGGACTTATTCAAGCCGTTAAGGTTAACGCTGTGTCTGTAAAATAAGGACTTATTCAACCCGTTACGCTCAATGCTGTGCCTGTAAAATAAGGACTTATTCAACACGTTAAAGTTAATGCTACGCCTGTAAAATAAGGACTTATTCAACACGTTAAGGACAACGTTGCGCTTTTAAAATAAGGACTTATTTAACCAGTTAAGGTTAACACTGCGTCTGTAAAATAAGGACTTATTCAAGCCGTTAAGGTTAACGCTGCGTCTGTAAAATAAGGACTTTTTTAACCGGTTAAGGTTAACACTGCGTCTGTAAAATAAGGACTTATTCAAGCCGTTAAGGTTAACGCTGTGTCTGTAAAATAAGGACTTTTTCAACCCGTTACGCTCAACGCTGTGCCTGTAAAATAAGGACTTATTCAACACGTTTAGGTTAATGCTGCGCCTGTAAAATAAGGACTTATTCAACACGTTAAGGTCAACGTTGCGCTTTTAAAATGAGGACTTTTTTAACCGGTTAAGGTTAACACTGCGTCTGTAAGATAAGGACTTATTCAAGCCGTTAAGGTTAACGCTGTGTCTGTAAAATAAGGACTTATTCAACCCGTTACGCTCAATGCTGTGCCTGTAAAATAAGGACTTATTCAACACGTTAAAGTTAATGCTACGCCTGTAAAATAAGGACTTATTCAACACGTTAAGGACAACGTTGCGCTTTTAAAATAAGGACTTATTTAACCAGTTAAGGTTAACACTGCGTCTGTAAAATAAGGACTTATTCAAGCCGTTAAGGTTAACGCTGCGTCTGTAAAATAAGGACTTTTTTAACCGGTTAAGGTTAACACTGCGTCTGTAAAATAAGGACTTATTCAAGCCGTTAAGGTTAACGCTGTGTCTGTAAAATAAGGACTTTTTCAACCCGTTACGCTCAACGCTGTGCCTGTAAAATAAGGACTTATTCAACACGTTTAGGTTAATGCTGCGCCTGTAAAATAAGGACTTATTCAACACGTTAAGGTCAACGTTGCGCTTTTAAAATGAGGACTTTTTTAACCGGTTAAGGTTAACACTGCGTCTGTAAGATAAGGACTTATTCAAGCCGTTAAGGTTAACGCTGTGTCTGTAAAATAAGGACTTATTCAACCCGTTACGCTCAATGCTGTGCCTGTAAAATAAGGACTTATTCAACACGTTAAAGTTAATGCTACGCCTGTAAAATAAGGACTTATTCAACACGTTAAGGACAACGTTGCGCTTTTAAAATAAGGACTTATTTAACCAGTTAAGGTTAACACTGCGTCTGTAAAATAAGGACTTATTCAAGCCGTTAAGGTTAACGCTGCGTCTGTAAAATAAGGACTTATTCAACATGTTAAGGTTAACACTGCGTCTGTAAAATAAGGACTTATTCAAGCCGTTAAGGTTAACGCTGTGTCTGTAAAATAAGGACTTTTTCAACCCGTTACGCTCAACGCTGTGCCTGTAAAATAAGGACTTATTCAACACGTTTAGGTTAATGCTGCGCCTGTAAAATAAGGACTTATTCAACACGTTAAGGTCAACGTTGCGCTTTTAAAATGAGGACTTTTTTAACCGGTTAAGGTTAACACTGCGTCTGTAAGATAAGGACTTATTCAAGCCGTTAAGGTTAACGCTGTGTCTGTAAAATAAGGACTTATTCAACCCGTTACGCTCAATGCTGTGCCTGTAAAATAAGGACTTATTCAACACGTTAAGGTTAATGCTACGCCTGTAAAATAAGGACTTATTCAACACGTTAAGGACAACGTTGCGCTTTTAAAATAAGGACTTATTTAACCAGTTAAGGTTAACACTGCGTCTGTAAAATAAGGACTTATTCAAGCCGTTAAGGTTAACGCTGCGTCTGTAAAATAAGGACTTATTCAACATGTTAAGGTTAACACTGCGTCTGTAAAATAAGGACTTATTCAAGCCGTTAAGGTTAACGCTGTGTCTGTAAAATAAGGACTTTTTCAACCCGTTACGCTCAACGCTGTGCCTGTAAAATAAGGACTTATTCAACACGTTAAGGTTAATGCTGCGCCTGTAAAATAAGGACTTATTCAACACGTTAAGGTCAACGTTGCGCTTTTAAAATGAGGACTTTTTTAACCGGTTAAGGTTAACACTGCGTCTGTAAGATAAGGACTTATTCAAGCCGTTAAGGTTAACGCTGTGTCTGTAAAATAAGGACTTTTTCAACCCGTTACGCTCAACGCTATGCCTGTAAAATAAGGACTTATTCAACACGTTAAGGTTAATGCTGCGCCTGTAAAATAAGGACTTATTCAACACGTTAAGGTCAACGTTGCGCTTTTAAAATGAGGACTTTTTTAACCGGTTAAGGTTAACACTGCGTCTGTAAGATAAGGACTTATTCAAGCCGTTAAGGTTAACGCTGTGTCTGTAAAATAAGGACTTATTCAACCCGTTACGCTCAATGCTGTGCCTGTAAAATAAGGACTTATTCAACACGTTAAGGTTAATGCTACGCCTGTAAAATAAGGACTTATTCAACACGTTAAGGACAACGTTGCGCTTTTAAAATAAGGACTTATTTAACCAGTTAAGGTTAACACTGCGTCTGTAAAATAAGGACTTATTCAAGCCGTTAAGGTTAACGCTGCGTCTGTAAAATAAGGACTTATTCAACATGTTAAGGTTAACACTGCGTCTGTAAAATAAGGACTTATTCAAGCCGTTAAGGTTAACGCTGTGTCTGTAAAATAAGGACTTTTTCAACCCGTTACGCTCAACGCTGTGCCTGTAAAATAAGGACTTATTCAACACGTTTAGGTTAATGCTGCGCCTGTAAAATAAGGACTTATTCAACACGTTAAGGTCAACGTTGCGCTTTTAAAATGAGGACTTTTTTAACCGGTTAAGGTTAACACTGCGTCTGTAAGATAAGGACTTATTCAAGCCGTTAAGGTTAACGCTGTGTCTGTAAAATAAGGACTTATTCAACCCGTTACGCTCAATGCTGTGCCTGTAAAATAAGGACTTATTCAACACGTTAAGGTTAATGCTACGCCTGTAAAATAAGGACTTATTCAACACGTTAAGGACAACGTTGCGCTTTTAAAATAAGGACTTATTTAACCAGTTAAGGTTAACACTGCGTCTGTAAAATAAGGACTTATTCAAGCCGTTAAGGTTAACGCTGCGTCTGTAAAATAAGGACTTATTCAACATGTTAAGGTTAACACTGCGTCTGTAAAATAAGGACTTATTCAAGCCGTTAAGGTTAACGCTGTGTCTGTAAAATAAGGACTTTTTCAACCCGTTACGCTCAACGCTGTGCCTGTAAAATAAGGACTTATTCAACACGTTTAGGTTAATGCTGCGCCTGTAAAATAAGGACTTATTCAACACGTTAAGGTTAATGCTACGCCTGTAAAATAAGGACTTATTCAACACGTTAAGGTCAACGTTGCGCTTTTAAAATGAGGACTTTTTTAACCGGTTAAGGTTAACACTGCGTCTGTAAGATAAGGACTTATTCAAGCCGTTAAGGTTAACGCTGTGTCTGTAAAATAAGGACTTTTTCAACCCGTTACGCTCAATGCTGTGCCTGTAAAATAAGGACTTATTCAACACGTTAAGGTTAATGCTACGCCTGTAAAATAAGGACTTATTCAACACGTTAAGGACAACGTTGCGCTTTTAAAATAAGGACTTATTTAACCAGTTAAGGTTAACACTGCGTCTGTAAAATAAGGACTTATTCAAGCCGTTAAGGTTAATGCTGCGTCTGTAAAATAAGGACTTATTCAACATTTTAAGGTTATCAGTGTTTCTGTAAAATAAGAACACTTCGTAGAGATTGAAATCGTTCTGTATTTCTAACTCTGATGGCTGCTGTGAGATCTAAACCTCATCCCTGTCAGTGTTAAACGATCAGAAGAGATTGGGGCAGCGGTGTGAAGGGAGGATTCAAAGATAAATAAATCATCTCCCACTCAGGTTCACGCCAGGTGGGTTTTAGACACTGATGCTTTCAATGAGTGGATGACCGAAGAAGACTACGAGGTGGACGAGAACAAGAAGCCCGTCAGTGTCCGCCAGAGGATTTTTCCCAAAGAAGAGGAGGTAGATATTTGTTTCCTGATGTTAGTTTGAACGTAGCACAGAACACACAGCCTGCTCACACTCTTCATCAGATACATGAACAGACTGCTCACACACTCTTCATCAGATACATGAAGAGACTGCTCACATTTCATCGATACATCAAACTGAGCGCTGGTTTGTGTAGACGTGTGTGTGTGTGTGTGTGTGTGTGTGTGTGTGTGTGTGTGTGTGTGTGTGTGTTTTCTCTGTAATTGTGTGTGTTGTTGCATGTGTCTGTGGATGGCGTGTCGTCCTCCTCAGTCTGGCCCATCCTTTCCAACCTTTTCTCACTCTCTGTCTCCTTCAGATGTTTCTCAGGGTTTCTGTCCAATTTTGGATTATTAATTTCCAGGATTTAAAACCAAACTAGAGCTGGTGAATACAGAGGGATTAGTAACTACACATGAATGTCCTGTGGAAGACTTCAGACATGAAAACACTCTGTTTTGGTCACTGACTCCTTGTGACGACCCTCACAGTTTCTGCTAACATGAAGTCGACTGGCCAATCACGTTTCCACATAATCCCAACCAGTCAAAAGCTGCTTTGATTCAGACGAAACAGCAGTGATCGAAACAAAGCAGTTGCTAGGTGAGGATCAGTCAGCTAAAGATAACATACAGCAGATTAATCTTTCACCATAACACACCAAGGGCTGCAGGGATGAGTTAGCATGTTAGCACTTACTCCCCCTCCCACCCCCCCAACACGAGCCGTTCACCTTTTGTTTTGTTTTCACTACTACGTCTGGGACTACTGCAGCTACTACGACTACTGCATCTACTACATCTACGACTACTGCAACAACTGCGATTACTGCAACTACTACGCCTACAACCACCACGCATTTTATAGTTCTGCGTTGAATCCGCGCGTAGCTTACAGCATAGGCTCTATGTCGACGTGGAGCCTACGCCGTAGCCTGACGTGCACCTCCCCAGAACTGTAACTACATTCCCGGTGACACAGACGACCTGTCTGTCGCTGTATAGTGACACCATTTCCCTCAGTGGAAATGAAGCTTGTATTTAATTGCATTTCTCAGATAAACAATAAATTGTGAAGACAGTAAAGCCTCCACTAAAATAGCATTTTAAGTCTTGTGTGTGATTTATCCTTAAGGGATTTATACTTAGGGATTTATCCAGGTCTCTCATAAGAGGAAATCTCTGCTCGTCGCTAAGCTAATTTAAACAATGCAAAATGCCGCGAGGGACCGTACGGCCGGCGTCCAACGGGCCCATCAGCGGCGCGACACGTCTGCAGCGCGAGTCCCGTAGCAGCTCGCCCCCCTGTTAATCAATTACAGCAGCTCCACTGGCAACGGGAGCAGTGTGACAACCCCTGTCTGTCGCGTGACAACTTTCTATTTTATGCGGCTCTTCGAAAAATTATTTTTATTCAAAAAATCGTGGAATAGTTGCCATGATTTTCAAATAGTGTTTTTGCTTGTGCTGCCCATCCCTAATCAATACTTGTTTTCATTATAGTCCAGTGGAAGAATCTTATTGGCTGGCAGATGAGGGAGTCAGGGCGACGTTAACAGACAAACATCCCTGTAGCTCTGTATTTTGAATTAAACGACAGGAAACAGGAACCCTGCTTGTCTCCTCCACCACCACAGCATCCCCCCCCCCCCCCCCCCCCCCCCCCCCCCCCCCCCCCCCCCCCCCCCCCCTCCGCCATCGTTCTCCCACCACTCCCCCTCCTTCTGTGTGAAACCGATCCATCCTCTCATTCTGCCGCTCTTTCTCTCATCCTCCATCCCTCGCTCCCTGTGCTGCACGGCGTTTGTCTGATCAGTCTTCCCGTACACCTGATCGCAAGGAGCGCAAGGCCAACTCTGCGGGGAAGAAGAGGAGGCGCTCACCCTCACCGCCCAGCACTCCTGCTGAGTCCCGCAAGAAGGGAGGAAAGAAGGGGTAAGGATGCCACTTTCTCATCTTCCCTTTTAGAGCCAAGATTTAAAGGCTGAATATTTGTCTTTTTCAACCTAGTCTGTGAATGATGAGGGATTAAACCAAAACTCAAACAGATCCTGCGTTACTTCCTGTCCTGAACACACCATTTCCTCCTCAGATTGTACCTCATAGAGAAAAAGGTCACCAGTGTGTAAGCAGCTCTGATACTCAACTAATGGTTCATGGGCCAAATCTGGCTCATGACAGGGGGCCAGGTCTCCCAGCACATTCTAACTCACTCAACATAAACTGATTCAACTGAAACTTTTTCTCATGTAAATATGGTGATAAATATTACAATATCAAAATACAGCTGGTTTATCAAACAGGGGCCGATCAAGGGGCCCCAAATATCCTAAAATACTACAAGCACCCCTGCATACACCTTACCTGTGCAAGACTGCTGCAACTGGCCCCTGATCTCCTGTCCTGTCACTAACTTGGCCCTTGGTCTCCTGTCCTGTCACTAACGTGGCCCCTGGTCTCCTGTCCTGTCACTTATGTGGGCTCTGGTCTCCTGTCCTGTCACTAACGTGGCCCCTGGTCTCCTGTCCTGTCACTAACGTGGCCCCTGGTCTCCTGTCCTGTCACTTATGTGGCACCTAGTCTCCTATCCTGTCACTAATGTGGGCCCTGGTCTCCTGTCCTGTCATTAATATGGCCCCTACTCATAACACTGACTTATTATGGTCTGTACAGCTGAATGTCTGAGACACGTCCACTTCCTATGTCGTCTCACTGACTGTGACTCTGTGTTTGTTGTCAGGAACCCGGGGCCTCACTGGAAGCGTCGGGGCCACAGAGGAGAAGAGGAGGACACGGAGGAGGACATGACCAAGGACATGGATGACTCTTCAGCTGGTGCCAGCATTGAAGAGGGCAGCATGTCTAAGAATGGTACGTGCCGGGGAGGGGCTAAGATGGACTCTTCCTAATCATCAGCCTGATCATGCTCAATGATCGTTTTTTACAATGATGTCATCATGTACCGTGGCAACTTGCCATCCAACGCCAAAGTAGGAATAATTATTACTAACCTTTTTATTAATTATCAATTTGATTAATTGTTTATCTAGAAAAAGATCTGGTGTTCCCAGGGTGACATCATCCCATCTTTACATCATTCTTACAAACAGTGACATCATCCCATCTTTACATCATTCTGACAAACAGTCCAAAACTCAGATTGATTTAAATAAAATTAAGTTGACGGAGAGGAGGAGACATGAGAAAGAGGAGGAGGAGGAGGCATGACGAAGAACCTTTGTAACAGTAACAATGATAATTTGTTAATGTGACATCGAGCTGCAGAGATCGAGATGAAGAGATATTTATTTTATCCAATGAAAAAATATTGGCAAGCATCTCAAACATTTTCGAAAAGATATCAAACAAAAAAACCATTTGATATTTCAAATGAGCATCAATTTAAATAGGTGCATTACTTACTGATATAACAAAGGCCCCTTGAACTGATGCAAATACATGCATCGGGATTACAAACTGAAAAAGTTCATTCCAGAAGTTCAAAAAAATAACAGAAAATGATTGCACTGAACAAGTTAGATTCAAACATTTCTATGTAAACACAGTCTGAAAAAGTGCATTCTTAAACAAAAATAATAATGCACTGACACAAGTTAGATTTGTCTGTGTAAACAAATTAATGAAGTGCATTCCTCAATAACAATAAAAAATACTGACAAGTTAGACTTGACTATGTAAAAAAAAAAAACTGGAACAAGTCCATTCCATAGTAAAAAAAAAAAAAAAAAAGTTTAAAGGATTTTGGCTTATTGTTCCATTCAAATGAACACCTTTTCACGAAGGTAAATGAGGTTCAGTTCTTTTATCTCTTATTAGAAGAGAGAGACAGCAAGAGAGTGAGTGAGTGAGTGTGCACGTCTGTGTGTGTGTGTCAGAGAGAGTGTGTCTGTCTGTGTGTGTGAGAGAGAGAGACAAAAAGAGAGAGGGTTCTGGCCTGATATTACACTGTATTCGCAACACTCAGACTTTTGGTTCCTTAATGACTTACAGGGGAACTATTTATCTACCCTTGTACCTCTTGATGGATCAGGGCAAGAGTTTTTTTTTTAATGAAAAGCAGCATCTCTGCCTTTTCGCATGCAAGTCTGTTTCTTTCCTCAGTCATCACGTGTCTAGCAGCAGAAAACAAGTGCTTGCTCGTTCACAGCAAGTTGTAAAGAGTGGGCAGCCGAGGCTTGCAACACCGCACTCATTCATTGCCTTTTCCAGATTACGCGCATTATCTCGTAAGACAACATGCACCATCTCCTTCTTAATATTCCACTGCTGTAGCATAGTTTCAAAAGTCCGGTGAATCATTGTACCTGTGTGTGAGCCGGGCAGCTCCTGGGACTGCAACACTGCTCTGTATAGTTGAAAATCTGTATTTAACCACTGCGCGGTCAAACTCATCATGCTTACAGGGCTGACATCAAAAGTCCATATATCCAGTTTAGTTTATGTCTTTCACGTTGTTATCAATCAAAGTGTGAATACATTTGGAGATCGCATCATACTTAGCTGGAAGGCACACATCAGAAAAGTAGCGGCGACTCTGCATTGTAAACCGTGGCTCCAAGTGAGTTCCCACGTTTGCTAGTCGTTCTTTCTGCCTTTTTAAGTTCATGTTTCTATTGTTTATGTGTAACATGTGGGAAAATATTGTGGATATCAATTCAAGTCAGCAACTACCAAAATTATGACCAAGTTAACGAGTTGTTTTTCCGACATAAGGGAGTATTCTTGAATTTTCCCAGTCAGAAAGAGTTTTTCTGATTATGCCGACGTCACTTGAACGCAGCATACATTGCAGGCCATTCAGGTGTCATAGTGGGAGCGGGCACTGCTGTGCTGACAAAATTATATGTTATCGGGGCTATTCGTCATGATATTGGACTTATCGGAATGACGTAATAATTTCCTGTTATCGTGCACACCTAATAAATTCATTATATATTTATCATATATTCATTATATATTTATCATACATTTCTTAAATATATCAGCCAACATATTAAATTCATAAATTTACATGGTAATTATTAGTGAACCTGATCAGAGGCCGTCTCCGTCTGAAAAACAACATTCTGTTTAATCTGATTTTTAAAGGTGTGCAGATTTTTTTTCTTTTGACTCTTGTTGTTTTTACTCTTCTTGTTTTTATCTGAGTGATGAACCCTATTCATTCATGCGTTCATTTCATGTATTTATTATAAAATTAATCTGTGGTGTGCTCTCTGTCTGGTATTGTCTGGGTGGTTCCTGCACACTGAACGTCCATACAGTTCAGAAGAAGATCCTCAGATTGTCCCACCGACACTGACCATCAGAAAGCAGCCTGTGTTTGATTTTATTAACAATCAGAGGTTCTGTTTAGAGATTATCATTAAAACACACACAGTCCTGACTGAAGAGGATCTCTGTAGACCAGGTCCCATCTGGTTTATCCCCCTTATACAGAAACCTCGTCGCCCATCACAATCTCTGTTTCACAATCCTATTAACAAACCACAGTGACAGTTAATATCTCCACCCGTGGCAGAATGCAGCCATCGGTACCCCGGCGTGCTGTCTCTGTTAAAATTATATTTATGATCTTATTTTTTTCAGCAGCCGACTTTTTAAATCTTTGTTCTGTCGACAGCAACTTCAAAGAAAGACAGTGAGAACACTCCAGTGAAGGGAGGGAATGTGGCCGACCTGGGTATGTATCAGTAACTCATCTGTTCATTGACGGATCAGTGACACTGATCAGTTCCTACATCATTTATATTGATCGATTCCTACATCATTTATATTGATCGATTTCTACATTTTTTCAGTGTCAGTATCTCTCATGTTTCTAAACTAAAATTAGTTCTTCTGTTTTTTCCAGATGACATGGAGGATGACTCTGTGGTGTCTGGTGGAAAGGTAAGATGGCTGATGTCTGTAGGTGGAGGTAGATGGAGACAGAGTAAGATGGCTGATGTCTGTAGGTGGAGGTAGATGGAGACAGAGTAAGATGGCTGATGTCTGTAGATGGGGGTAGATGGAGACAGTAAGATGGCTGATGTCTGTAGATGGAGGTAGATGGAGTGAGTGTATCGCCAGATGTGGTCAGAGTGACGTCACATCAGTTCCAAGTCTCTCTTAACAGTTTAGTTTTCTGTCATATGAACCTTAAAACCTGAATCACTAAATGTGACGTTAATGAAACGCCGACTCGTCTGCACTCGTCACTGTCATCACCACTCATCCACTCGCAGTGGAGAAGCGGCGGAACAAACACAGCAAAGATCAGCTATCACAGAGGATGAACACAAGCGCTCAACAACACCGGGCCCTCACACGGCCTGACGATAGTCCGACCAGATAAAAGCGTAACGACCAAACGGTCGACCAGAACTTTACAGCCCTGCTCATCTCACGTGTCATTAGCATATCCACACACCTACCTTTAGCTCCAGAGCTCCTCTGGTCTTTATTTCCCACTACACTGGTGGAGGAAGGTAGCCTGGGGAAACCATCCTAATCTCGCGAGCTCATATTCAGTTTCGCTCCACAGATCGGTCTGGCCATAGAGGCGCATTCTGGCATCGGTTAAAGCTTACCATCACAGCTGTTTATTACTTTGGGGTGGGCACATCATCAGAATAGGAGAGACAAGGAGCAGAGTGAATGCATTTCATAAACAACCAACATGGCTTCTGATTTTGAAACTGCAATGGTAAATGTGTTGAACGAACTGGAATGTACATTTTCTTTAAAAGCAGAACTAACGGCTGCACTGAAAGCTTTTATTGAAAAAAAAAAAAAGGATGTGTTTGCCGTCCTTCCTACAGGGTTTGGTAAAAGTTTAATTTAGCAACTGGCTCCATTGATTGGGAAAATGATGGGACTCAGTGAAAACCCAGTGGCTATTGTTTCTCCGCTAGTTGCTCTCATGGAGGAGCAGGTCAGGGAAGTGACCAAGCTGGGAATCACAGATCACAGCCATGCAACTCAGAGTCCGCAATGAGGAGGAAATCCGCAAAGATGGCAACACTCTTTGCCAGACATCATCACAGCTCATCTCCACTGCAGCTTGCTGGTCTGTTTACAGTGACGTTGTGCAAGCCTACGTCACACATTTAGTTTACTCTGATTGGTTTTCCGTCTTTCCAATTGCGTGAAGGGGCACTTTGAGTGACAGCCGTTGATACCGCCCCTCAGGGATAGAGGAAATGTACACTACATGCCCAGACCCATTCGCGTTTTGCAAATTGCGTCTGGCAACGCCAGGCTAGGAGGAAGGTGGAGTTCTGTGAAAATATTTTTTCCAGCATGGAATATTTCTGGAAGATCATCTTGTGTTGGTGTTGATGGAGGATGTTGGTTTTTATTTGCGTCGTTTGATGGCTGACTCTTTGTGCAGGACGAGGAGGAACAGGGCAAAGCTGAAATCAACCGACTGATGGACGCTGGCGAGGATAATGTGACTGAGCAGACTCACCACATCATAATCCCCAGCTATAGCGCCTGGTTTGACTACAACTGGTAAGTGCTGAGGAATGACCATGGGTTTACCTTTCAGATGTCTCTTGTGTTGTAGTTAGGGATGCACCGAATATTCGGTAACGGAATATGTTCGGCCAAATATTGCAAAAAAACACACATTCAGTATTCAGTGGAATAAGTTAAAAGCAAGGCCGAATAATAGCGGCGTGTTTTGATAACGCAATCAAACAGCGTGCCGTGACGCGCGGACTAAAATGTCAGTAGTGTGGCGAACCGTCCCTCACTGCACTCGCATTTGCGACTAAAAATAGTTTTGAGCGAGCAAAATAGGCTTAAATCATAGAAAAGTGATTTATCTTTTCATAAATGACAAAAGACACATCTGTCTCATTTTCGCTGTGGTATTGTGATACTACTCAGAACCATGATATTTTCATTGGTATCGTACAGTGGGATCCAATTTTGGTACCGTGACAACACTAATCTGGAGGGGGTTCATCTGCAAAAACTACTGAAAAACTAAACAACGATATTCGGTATTCGGTACTTCGTATTCGGCCAAGAGTTTAATATTATTCGGCTTCGGCCACAAATTTTCATTTCAGTGCATCCCTAGTTGTAGTGAGAACAGCAGGCCACGGACTCCTGTACATCTGTTTTTTAGGGTTGGTAACAACACTGATCTTTTTATTCATCTGAATAAACCACAGTTCAAGATTAAACACTGGGTCATATCAGTCTGACTCATAGGTCTAAGAAGAACAGCTACAGCAGGTCACAAGGAGTCATTTTAAATCTTTGTTCTGTTTCCTGTCAGCATCCATGAGATCGAGAGAAGAGCTCTGCCAGAGTTTTTCAATGGAAAGAACAAATCCAAGACTCCAGAGATGTGAGCTCATACACAATTTTACAAATGACACCAAAGCAGACGTGTTTCAGAGGTGTGGTTTTTGTATGATGTGTTGTTGCAGACTCACAGTAATAGATTATCTGTCATGGTGGTCTCCAACAGATACCTGGCTTACCGTAACTTCATGATTGACACATATCGCCTGAACCCTCAGGAGTACCTCACCTCCACCTCCTGTCGCAGGAACTTGACTGGGGACGTCTGCGCCATCATGAGGTGAGCAAAGATTTTTATTTATTTGTTTTTATTTTCCAAGTTGTGAATTTTAAAACATTTCTGAAACGCAAACACAGCTCCTCCTGGATAACACATCAAAAATTTTGTTTGGGTTCAGCCCACTTGACATGCTGCTGTGTCTATAGGCTATGGCCTATTCACAAGTGCTGGAATTTACTTGACAACACCTGAATGTCACACAGGCTCCACTCCAACCGAGTGTGTGTAGCAGCGTGTTATACTGTGCGTAACAGCAGTCTTTTGATGGCCATTGACTCACTGTCCATAACAATAACTATGTCAGGTAACAAACTGTGTGCGTACGTGCGTGCGTGCGTGCCTACCTAAACTCAGCCATGCGCAATAAAGAGAGCAAAGGAGAAATGTAAATCCGCGACCATGTAGAGACAGAAACGACATGCCATCATATAAACAAGATAAATAACATAAGGCTATTTAGTTAGTTTAATAAAAGGACAGGGTATAGACCTGTTCTACAGGAAATGTGACCTTACAAGACTTCTGTTGTGATCTGGTGCTATACAGAAAACAGAGTTAGGGTTAGTCTTCCTGAAAGAGAGATTATTATGAAATGATGGTCCTGGGTTAGTTTAATCCCACAGCTGCTTCTTCTGTTACTCTAACAACAGTTTTAGTTTGATAATGTGACATTGGCTGTGGTTAGGGTTAGAGTGAAGATAACCACAGCGATGTGATGTCACAGACACATAGTTAAACAGACTACAAACATTTAATGAACTGAATTAAACTATATTAAATGTCCATGCTGTGTGTCTCCAGAGTTCACGCGTTCTTGGAGCAGTGGGGTTTGGTGAACTATCAGGTGGACTCTGAGAGCCGCCCATTACCCATGGGACCTCCACCCACTCCTCACTTCACCGTGCTGGCGGACACACCATCTGGTCTCATGCCCCTGAACCACAGACCCCCACCGGTAAGGACAGCTAAAATAAACCTGAGGGAGTGATGGAAGAAAACAGACTAAAACAGAACTTTGCCCATTCTGGGTTTCATTCTTCTAGATTCCTCCTCAGCAGCCAATGCCCAACTTTGCAGACAAAGGCAAAGACAAGGCCATCGACCTGCAGAACTTTGGCCTTCGCACCGACCTCTACAACAAGAAAAATCTGAAGGTCGGCACACGACTCACTTCACAACATGTAATACGTTACGTGTGTAATAATTAAACTTGAGATGATGGATGAAGGAATAAACAGGAAACAAGCCTGTCAAGTAGCTTCTTGTTCTCACTCATTGGAGTCTGTCAATCAAAATAATTTCAGACCATTTCTCATTCGTGTTCTCGTAGTTCTGTCATCAAGCTTTATGTGATCATTTGGTTTTGGTTCCCTGCAGGGTAAAACAAGTAACTCCACCAGGGATTGGACGGAGCAGGAGACTCTGCTGCTGCTGGAGGTGAATCTCTTCTGATCACTCTAACTGTTGTTCCATAAATACTGATGGAAACTAAATGTTTATTGCACTGGTTTCATGTCGTTCATCTGTATCCTCTGTCACCTCTCCAGTTTGTCTCCTTCCATTCTCCACACCTCCTGTGTCTTTTCTGTACATGTGACCGTTACTCCTCTTATGATGTCAGATGTCTCCGTTGTGCCTGCCTACGATCATCTGTCCTTATTTTTTCTCTACAATTGTCCTCCTTTCCACAGTACATAAGCCTCCTCCCTCTCTCCCTCCCTCCATCCATCCATCTGACCCTTCTTTCTGTACATCTGTCCTCCCATCCTTCAGTCTCTGTGTGATCATGAGCACATCTGACAACATAATATGACTCCCCTTGCCTCTTGCAGGCCCTGGAGATGTTCAAAGACGACTGGAACAAAGTGTCTGAGCACATCGGTTCACGCACCCAGGACGAGTGTATCCTGCACTTCCTGCGGCTGCCCATTGAGGACCCATACATAGAGAGCACTGAGGCGGCCCTGGGCCCTCTGGCCTACCAGCCCATACCCTTCAGCCAGTCTGGAAACCCAGTCATGAGCACTGTCGCCTTCCTGGCCTCTGTGGTAGACCCCAGGGTGGCATCTGCTGCTGCCAGAGCAGCTCTAGGTACGGCCAGTTGTACGCAGCAGCTCTCCAGATCAACAGATGCACTCACAGTTGATAGAAGAATAAAAAAAAGAAAACACTAAAACCAGTCAAAGCTTGTGAGCTTAAAAACTATATGTGGAATTAATAATAAAGAACTCTATATTTCTCTAACCCGAGTCTTAAAGCTTTAAAGATTTACATCTAATCTAATGGTTGTGTTCTGATTACCTCAGAATGAGTCGTTTATATCTACATAGGGAGCAGGTCACCATGAGATCACCATGTTGCACCGCCATGTTTCTACAGTAGCCCAGAACGGACAAACCAGGCACTGACTCTAGATAGACATTCATGTGTTCATAATCTGCAGCTCCTCCACATGAGCAGCATCAAAGAAATACTGACAGTGTTTCCTGGTGTAAATGAGCTGGTGTGTGTGTTTCTGAGAGGAAGAGACCTCTGTGGATAGTTCAGCTCCTCAACATCTGGATCTGAAGTTATCAGAGATAAAGGGTGAGCACACATTAACAGGTGTTGAGCGAACGGCCTGTCTCAGACAAGAAGAAGAGACCTCTGTGGATAATTCAGCTCCTCAACAATCAACACTGAAGGAATTCTGACCAGGGGTAGTTTCATCTGGTTGTAATCTGTAATTTGTAGTCCTTCTGAATCTGACACACTGTAGTTTTAATAAAGATAGACAAAGAACTGAGGCTGTATGGGAACACCACAGCTGGATTAAATCAGTCTCTAACAGATCAGTGTCTTCTCAACTGTCCTCTGTCTTTCTGCAGAGGAGTTCTCCCGAGTACGTGAGGAGGTGCCAGCTGAGTTGGTGGAGGCTCACGTGAAGAAGGTGCAGGAGGCGGCCAGGAGCACAGGGAAGGTGGACCCCGCCTTCGGCCTGGAGAGCAGTGGCATTGCAGGCACTGCCCCAGAGGAACCAGAAAAGACTGGTTAGTGTTATAAACGGAGCAGGAACATAGTTTATAACAGTAGAAGAAGAAGCAGAGCGTGTTGTCGTGTCGCATTCAGATTCAGAATACTTTATTAATCCCCGGGGGGGAATTGTTTTTGTTCTAATGCTCCATGCAAAGTAGAAATAGAAATACAGCATGAATGGAAACAAGAGATAAAGATGAAGATATAGATAAGATACTAAAATAGACAATGAAATAAATAAAATAAATATTAAAGAACACATTAAAATAAAATAAAATAAAAGATTAAAGTAGACATTAGAATAAAATAGAATAAAATAAAATATTAAAGTAGACAATAAAATAAAATAAATCATAAAAATAGTAAAGTAGACAATCTGAAATATATACAATATACAATGAAATGGTTGTAGCGTTACAAATGAAATAAGTGAGTAATTATATTGTGTGTTTTGTTTTATAAATAGCCAAATGAGTCCGATAATCAAAGGGAGGAGTTGTACAGTTTAATGGCCACAGGTAAGAATAACTTCCTGTGGCACTCAGTGGTGCATTTAGGAGCAATCAGTCTCTGGCTGAAGGTGCTCCTCTGTTCGACCAGAGCGTTGTGGAGAGGGTGAGAGCTATGCTGAAGTATCGCCCGCACCTTTGACAGCATCCTCCTGTCTGACACTGCTGTCAAAGGGTCCAGCTCCACCCCCACAATGTCACTGGCCTTTCTGATCAGCTTGTTGAGTCTGTTGGCATCGGCTACTCTCAGTCTGCTGCCCCAGCACACCACAGCAAACAGAATAGCACTGGCCACCACAGACTCATAAAACATCCTCAGCATAGTCCGGCAGATGTTAAAGGAGCGGAGCCTCCTCAGAAAATAGAGGCGGCTCTGTCCCTTCTTGTAAAGGATTTCAGTGTTCTTAGTCCAGTCCAGTTTATTGTCTATGAACACACCCAGATACTTGTAGTGTTCTGCGGTGTCCATGTTATGCCCCAGGATGGAAACTGGGGTCACTGGTGTCCTCGTTCTCCTCAGATCCACCACCAGCTCTTTTGTCTTTGTTGTGTTGAGCTGCAGGTGGTTCAGCTCACACCATGAGACAAAGTTATTCACCACAGCCCTGTATTCAGCCTCCTCACCCTTGCAGATACATCCAACTATAGCAGAGTCATCAGAAAACTTCTGAAGATGACAAGACTCTGTCTGGTAGCTGAAGTCCGTGGTGTAAAGGGTGAAGAGGAAAGGAGAGAGGACAGTACCTTGTGGAGCCCCGGTATTGCTGACCACTGTGTCTGACACACAGTGCCGCAAGCGCACGTACTGTGGTCGGCTAGTGAGGTAATCCACAATCCAGGACACAAAGGGGGGATTCACCAGCATCGCCGTCAGCTTGTCACCCAGTAGAGCAGGCCCGATGGTATTGAAACCACTGGACAAGTCAAAGAACGTGACCCTGACAGTGCTCCCCGGCTTGTCCCGGTGGGCGTAGATGCGGTTCAGCAGGTAAATGAGGGCATCCTCAACTCCAATCTGGGGCTGGTAGGCGAACTGGAGGGGATCCAGGTGTGGCCTGACCATAGGCCTGAGCTGCTCAAGGACGAGTCTCTCCAGGGTCTTCATGATATTTGATGTCAGTGCCACCGGTCGGTAGTCCGACAGACCGCTGGGCTGTGGCGTCTTTGGCACTGGAACGAGGCAGGACGTCTTCCATATCACAGGGACCCTCTGGAGGCTCAGGCTCATTTTGAAGACATGATGAAGCACTCTACAGAGCTGTTCGGCGCAGGCTCTGAGAACCCGTGGGCTGACACCATCAGGGCCTGCAGCCTTACCAGGCTGAGTTTGCTCAGCTGTCTCCTAACATGTAGAGGTGTAAAGAGTGCAGGTTGACGAGGGGGAGAGTTGGAGTCCAAAGTGAGAGGAGGGCAGGTAGCATGGGAGCCAGAGGAGGTGTGAGGAGTGGGAGATGGGTGTGAGGGGCTCACCAAGTTGGATGAGGTGCTATCAGGAGGAGGAGGAGGGGGAGTCAGAAGTGGTGGTGACTGGAGACAGTCAGCAGGAGAGCCAACAGGGGCCGGGGCTGCAGTGTCAAACCTATTGAAGAACAGATTTAACTCATTGGCCCTAGTCACACTACCATCAGCTCCACTGCTAGTTGGTCTGTAACCGGTGATGGTCCTCATACCACTCCAGACCTCGCTCATGTTATTGCATACAGTCTCATTACTTGTTGTGACACCTGCAGCCACCAGAGGGCAGCAGATAGTATCAGATTACTGCTGAGTGAGACGACATGTTGGTGCTGACAGAGCACTGGACTTCATCATCTCTTCTTTTTCCTCCATCTTTGAATTAACATGACGCTGACACGATGAGTCTGTGTCGTTTTCATCTGAAGATTAGACACATCTCGTTTGTTCCAAGGGGGTGGGGAGGGTTCTGAGCATCATATTGCCGTGGTAACCAGCGGATTAAAAACAACAGTGGCAGATGGGGAGGAGGAGGAGGAGGAGCAACTGTAAACTGGGTCATCACGCTGTGCTGATCTCTTTGTGTTTCATCCAATCTGAGCTCCTTAAAATATTTAAATCACACACGAGTTGTTGGTTTCCCCTCATAAACACTTCCTGAGATACAGCTGTGACTGAAAGGGTTGAATATGTCGCCTGGACTTAAGCACACACACGCACACACACACACACGCACACACACACACACACACACACACACACACACACCACACAACACACACACTCTGTCAATATTAAGACCATTAAAGCAACCCTTACCTTTCTTGCATTTCACACAGCATTTAGAAAAAAATTGAACATCCACAACTCCTGCCTCCCTCCAAAGTCCCATCCCCCACCTCCTGCAACTCCATCTCCTTCCAAAGTCCCATCCCCCACCTCCTGCAACTCCATCTCCTTCCAAAGTCCCATCCCCCACCTCCTGCAACAAGGAGAGCGAGTATTACATTACAACCAAGACAGTATAACGTAACCCCGGAGTCTTAAAACTCAACCAGAGTCAGTGATGACTGATGAGTATTAGAATAAGGATACAGTGCTAACATTAGATAGTAGCCTTAACGTTACTAGTAAGTGGAAACGCACAAGGAAGATAACGTTAATGTTTCAGAGGCTACGCTACAGTAGGCTAACGTTAGCCAGTAGCAACTGGATGCTATGTTGTCGTATAACATTATATGTTATATTGGAAGCAAACTAAACATAACATTACCTGTCCTGCACAGTCAAACGCAACCCTGAGTTTTGAAACTTATTCGGGGTCAGTGATGACTGATGAGTTTTATAATATAAGCGCTAGCGTTAGATAGTACTGGTGACTGGCACAAAACATAATACAGACGCTCAAGCTACAGTAGGCTACAGTAGGCTAATGTTAGCCATTGGCAACTTGATGCTGTGTTGTCATATATAATGTTATAGCCTACGTTACATTAGAGGCAAACTAAAAATACCTGTCCAGCAGAAACTCTGTGACCATCTCGTCCCTTTTTGGCTCAGGATGAAGCTGCAACAGTCTTCGCCATCGCTTAAAGTAGAGCTGACATTGACCCGAGTTTTGGCTCTTGCAGCATCGAGTTCTCTCTTAGTGTTAGAAACTACAACGTTTACCAAACAGCTCTTGTTAGAAACTACAATGTTTACCAAACAACTCTTGTTAGAAACTACATTTACCAAGCGGCTCTCGTAAGAAATTATGTTTACCAAACAGCTCTTTAAGAAACTACAATGTTTACCAAGCAACTCTCATTAGAAGCTACAACGTTTACCAAGTAGCTCTTGTTAGAAACTGTAGTGTTTACCAAACAGCTCTCATTAGAAACTACAACGTTTACCAAGCAGCTCTCGTTAGAAACTATAGTGTTTACCAAACAGCTCTCGTTAGAAACTACAATGTTTACCAAGCAGCTCTCGTTAGAAACTACAATGTTTACCAAGCAGCTCTCGTTAGAAACTATAGTGTTTACCAAACAGCTCTCGTTAGAAATTATGTTTACCAAGCAGCTCTCATTAGAAACTAATGTTTACCAAGCAACTCTCCTTAGAAACTACTGTTTACCAAGCAGCTCTCCTTAAAAACTACTGTTTACCAAGCAGCTCTCCTTAGAAACTACTGTTTACCAAACAGCTCTTGTTAGAAACTACGTTTACCAAGCAGCTCTCCTTAGAAACTACTATGTTTACCAAGCAGCTGTTGTTAGAAACTACAATGTTTACCAAACAGCTCTCGTTAGAAACTACGTTTACCAAGCAGCTCTCGTTAGAAACTACGTTTACCAAGCAGCTCTCCTTAGAAACTATGTTTACCAAGCAGCTGTTGTTAGAAACTATAGTGTTTACCAAACAGCTCTCATTAGAAACTATATTTTTTACCAAACAGCTCTCGTTAGAAACTACGTTTACCAAGCAGCTCTCATTAGAAACTAATATGTTTACCAAGCAACTCTCCTTAGAAACTACTGTTTACCAAGCAGAACTCCTTAGAAACTACTGTTTACCAAACAGCTCTCGTTAGAAACGACGTTTACCAAGCAGCTCTCGTTAGAAACTATGTTTACCAAGCAGCTGTTGTTAGAAACTACAATGTTTACCAAACAGCTCTCGTTAGAAACTACGTTTACCAAGCAGCTCTCCTTAGAAACTATGTTTACCAAGTAGCTGTTGTTAGAAACTACGTTTACAAACAGCTCTCATTAGAAACTACAGTGTTTACCAAACAGCTCTCGTTAGAAACTACAACGTTTACCAAGCAGCTCTCGTTAGAAACTACGTTTACCAAGCAGCTCTCGTTAGAAACTACGTTTACCAAGCAACTCTCGTTAGAAACTACAACGTTTACCAAGCACCTCTCGTTAGAAACTGTTTACCAAGCAGCTCTTTTAGAAACTCTGTTTACCAAGCAGCTCTCGTTAGAAACTACAATGTTTACCAAGTAGTTGCTGTTAGAAACTCTGTTTACCAAGCAGCTCTCGTTAGAAACTACAATGTTTACCAAACAGCTCTTGTTAGAAACTACAGTGTTTCCCAAACGGCTCTCGTTAGAACCTACAACGTTTACCAAACAGCTCTCGTTAGAAACTACAACGTTTACCAAGTAGCTCTCTAAGAAACTTATTATTATAATATCATTACTTTCATTAATGTTGTTGTAAGCTACTGTCATTACCGTCTGTCCTGCATCTCTGTCTCTCTCTCTCTGTCTCATTGTGTCATACAGATTACTGTTAATTTATCATGTTGATCTGTTCTGTATGACATCTATTGCACGTCTGTCTGTCCTGGAAGAGGGATCCCTCCTCAGTTGCTCTTCCTGAGGTTTCTACCGTTTTTTCCCCGTCAAAGGGTTTCTTGGGGAGTTTTTCCTGATCAGCCATGAGGGTCATGAGGACAGAGGGATGTTGTATGCTGTAAAGCCCTGTGAGGCAAATTGTGATTTGTGATATTGGGCTTTATAAATAAAATTGATTGATTGATTCATAGAAGAAACTATTAACAATTACCAACAGCTCTTGTTAGAAACTACGTTTACCAACATGAATGAATGACTGAATGAATGTATGAATGAACGAACACAGTCTCAGCCTGTTTCTTGGTTTTCGGCTGTATAAAAACTTGTGGTGAATAAACCAGTTCTCGTCTGTGACTCGGAGCTAAATCGTGTCTAACACTTGTGACCTGCAGAAACCAGTGAGACAGAGAAGTTGGAGACGGACTCAGACTCCCAGCAGGCTGATAAGGTAAGAACACCTGTCGTATATACCTGTGTGTTTGAGTGGGAGGATGTAAAGTTCTGCTGATCAAAGAATCAAACTGACATTAATTATTATTTTTCTTATTGTCAACAAATCACACGTTAAGACTGAAACTAATGAGACGTCAGTCTGTTAAACTCAGATTAAAAACTTTTATCAAAAACACATCTTTAAAATCTGGTCCCAAGTATAAAGTTTAGTTTCTTATAAGCAGACCAAACCCTCTTCCTCTGTCCCACTTTGTGTTCTGGTTTGGAAAGCCCTGGCGGCTGGATGTGACCTTCACACCATCCTCGCTCTGCTGATGGTATTCTCAGTATCGTTCATTAACCAGCATCAGACACTGAGTCCACATCACACTGACTGACT
This sequence comes from Cromileptes altivelis, assembly GCA_013133815.1. NCBI lineage: Eukaryota > Metazoa > Chordata > Actinopteri > Perciformes > Serranidae > Cromileptes > Cromileptes altivelis. Next base: position 46,714 of record CM023139.1, read on the forward strand.
GTCCCCCAAAAGTGGTCACAATACGACCTATTTCCTATTGGCCCTAAACGTCACAGCGTTTACCAGCTACGACCTCTGACACATTTACCTGTCGTCGCTATTTACCTGTCGTAGCTATTTACCTGTTGTAGTTATCTCAGACACATTTACCTTTCTTATTTACCTGTCGTAGTTTCTGTATCTGGATCATCTGTGAGGTCTGTTTTTTTCTTCGTCACATTTCAATGGTCTCACGTCATCGTGTCTTTGACTCGATTTAAAGTCAGATCTCCAAATCAGACTTGCAGCGCGCGTCCTACTTCCTCTGGCATTGACACATCGTGTCTTTATCCTTCAGGCGGAGTTGAAGGACGAGGCGGAGAAGCCCAGTGAGTCTGCAGAGAAGAGCGACAAGATGGAGTCCACAGACAAGGTGAAGAAGGAAGGGGCAGAGGCGTCGGAGCGCGAGGAGGAGAGTGAAGACGGAGGGGAGTCTAAGACGTCTTCAGCAGGTTAATGATAATAATAATTAAAGCTGCAACCAGCGATGAACGTGCCCTTGCACAGCCAGCTATCACGGCAGTTCAATTTTGTGATAGTAGAACGCTACACGCATGGCATGTCCTTCATAAAGTGTGGGTGCTGGAATAGCCTATTTCACATTTAATACAATTTCCTCTTTCCACTAGAGGGCACTGAAGAACACACTCATAATATGTCATGATTTTGTTCGTCAAATATTGACCACAGCATTTAAATTTGAGGTAAATCAAAGTGTCTGATAACGCCTAGTTCCTGTTGCCACTAGGTGGCGCTATGACTATCAGAAAATATGGTCATTTTAATATGCTCAGGGCGGGACTAATATGAATCATATGAAGTTTGGAGGTTGGACCATTTACTTCCAAGTTAAAGCAATGATGAGACCGGAGAATTTAACGCTCCACAGCGAGTGTGCCATTCAATATTGGGCATATCTTGTTATAACTTTTGACAGGGATTAAAGTTCTCCAGCACAGCGCCGGCGTGGCTTAGTTTCTGTACGGCACAGGCAGAAGTGCTCTACAGTGTGAGCATTTCACTCACATTTGCTCCTAAAAATATATATATGTTTGAACCAGGAAAATGATTTAGGCACACAGTGTGTGAGTGAACACAACCTACTGTTTACCATAATCGGCATCGGTTGTTTTTTCATCCCACTGATCAAATAAATGTGTTTTAAAACTCGCTCCTTTGGCTCTGATACAGCCGTCTCCCTCCCTGCCTGCAGTCCCCACTGCACTGAGCTTTGTAACAATGTCCCGCCTACGGCCCCCTCTGATTGCTTACACGGCACAAGTGATAGCCAATCAACACTGACGCCTGTGTATGCTTTCACATCATGTCACATTGAGAGACAGAGCACAGACGGAGCGGGAGAGAAAGTTGCAATAAAAATGCTCTATGTTGAAGTTTTAAAGTCACCACCACAACGTTATATCCATCCATGTCAATGATGACATGCTTGCCCAGAGGTGAAATTTTGACGCAACTGCCTGTTTAATTCACATCAAGCGCAATACAGTTTTGCAAACAGCCTAATTGATTTAGCTTCTAAAAATAAATAGCACCAAGGCAAGAAAGAGATGTAGGAGCTATAAGTCAAAAAGTCTGGTAACCACTGAAAGTTAATCTTTATTTATGAATTCATTATACTATAAAAGTTTAATCTGTAAAGTAACGACTAAAGCTATAATCTTTTTGTTAGTTTTAATACTAAACACGTTCCTTTGCAACACATACATTTCTATTTCTTCATTTTGTGACCGCAACACCAAGCCCCCCGCTCCGGAAAAGATTTCAGATTTCTTAATGTAGATTTAACCCCTGTTTTGATCACAAGGTAGTCAGGCTCACGTAAACCAAGTCTGAAGCTAGTCAGATTGAATCTGTAGTACATATTCGTAAAAAAATGTGTTCAGGGTGGGACTAATATGAATCACGTTAAGTTTGGTGGACCTCGGACCATTTACGACATTTATTGCACATCTGTCCGTCCTGGAAGAGGGATCCCTCCTCAGTTGGTCTTCCTGAGGTTTCTACCGTTTTTTCCCCGTTAAAGGGTTTTTTGGGGAGTTTTTCCTGATCAGCTGTGAGGGTCATAAGGACAGAGGGATGTCGTATGCTGTAAAGCCCTGTGAGGCAAATTGTCATTTGTGATATTGGGCTTTATAAATAAAATTGAATTGAATTTAATTAAAACACAACATGTGGGAAACTTCCTGTTGGGTTTAGGCAATGGGTTCAAGAGACTTTTTTTCTGCATCTGGGCATGATACATGTATGTACTGTTTTCTTTGCCTGACGGTGAAACGTGCGGCAGGGACTGCTCTTTAAGTGACCGTTTTTTCCCTGTCCACCAACCAAACCCATATTACATGTAAATTCACAAGGTGACTGAAGCGCATGCCAAAATTAGGGCGTTTTCAAGTATGTTGATACCCCCAAAAAGGCAAAAACGAGGAAAAATAATGATTACTTCAGTAATATTTTTAACAGGACCTGTACATGTACTAAGTGGGGAGATGTCAGAGTGAAGGGCTGCCTTGGACAGGTGCCACGAGTAGTTGGGGATTCACTGCCTTGCTCAAGGGCACTTTGACAGTGCCCAGGAGATGAACTGGCACCTCTCTCCAGCTACCAGTTCACGCTCCATGTTTGGTCCGGACGGGGACTTGAACAGGCGACCCTCCGATTCCCAACCCAGGTCCCTATGGACTGAGTTACTGCCGTCCCAATAATAATAATGATAAAAATGGTAACAATAAGTTCAGAGCTCATTCAACAGCTCAGGTTCACAAGAAGAGTGTTACTGACCTCTGAGCATCAGGGGGACATTTAAAGAAGTTTACAAAATAAATAATCCCACGTGCAAGGCATCTTTTATGATGTCCAACAAACAACATCCCGTCGTCGTTTAATCGTCTCTAAAAATCTCCATCTGTTGTCTCTCAGACCCCGGACCGCCACCTGCACTGCAAAATCCTCTGGGACAAGACAGTGTTTAAAAAAGATACTTTTTAGAATCGGAAAAATGATTTTCTTCTATGGAACAACACGATCGATTGTTTGATGATAAAGAAGAGCTCACTAATTCCACCTGTGGAAACTTCACCTTTTTTAACCCTGATGAAGAAGAAATGATATAGGTCAGCAGCTACATACTCGTCCTGTAGGTGGAAACCTTTAACCCTTTAAAAACAGACGGCTGCAGACGATCAAGTGTTTCCTGATTCTGTTGAAATAGATCTAAAACAAGAATTTTTATTCTTTCAGCAGCAGAAACCGAAGGCTTCTATTTCACTGCCGTCATGATGTACACTAATGACGTCCTTGTACCACTTGTGATGTGGCGCAAGGAATGCTTTCTCAGTTTGCCCATAAAAATGATCATAATGGGGAATAAAATGTTTTGTGTTTTTATTTTGTAAAACCTGATGAAAACAACATGTCAGTACTATTGTTAGTTATTCTGGTTTATTGACTTTCACAACCTTTTAGCTCAGGTCGTGCAGATTTTAGAGATATAAAACTTTTCTCTTGCAGAGTTCAAAGGTTTAAAACCACGCATGAGCGCAGAGCCACGTTTGTGTCCAGAGCTGTTAAATTTCTGTTTCGGTTCCCATCAGACAAAGACAAGGAGGAAGCGATGGAGACATCGTCCTCGGAGCAGGAGAAGGAGAAAGAGGAGAAGGCAGCTACAGAGGAGGGAGATGACAAGAGGAAGAAACTGGAGCATGACATTGGAGAAGGAAACATCGCTACTGCGGCAGCTGCTGCGCTGGCGTCTGCCGCCACCAAGGCCAAGGTGAGAGTACGACACACACTGACATCTGCCCAGTGCTCACCTGATCCGTCTGTACGGTATCACAACAGCAGAAACTGTCACTTGGGGGGGGGGGTTAAAAGTTGGACATGGATCACATGTATGGGTTGTCTGCGTCCATTCAGCACCTGGCAGCGGTGGAGGAGAGAAAGATCAAGTCGTTGGTGGCTCTGCTGGTGGAGACCCAGATGAAGAAGTTGGAGATCAAGCTGCGACACTTCGAGGAGCTGGAGACGATCATGGACCGAGAGAAAGAGGCTGTAAGTCAACAACCAGCTGTGGTTAAAGTTCTGGTCCTGCGTTGACCCAACACAGCTGCATTAGTTTATTAATAATCAAGAGGAAGTCCCACCCACTCACTCACATTTCAGGAGGTGGGGGTGGGACTTCCTCTTGATTAAGAGCAGAGCAGCACATCCAGTTTGTTAACAATTAAGGTCTTGTGTTTTTGGGTGACCAGAGGAGTCGTGACAAAAAACTAAAACTGCACTAATAAGACAACAGGGGTGTCCGAAAAAAACGCTAGCGACATAGCGCTCCCGTTCTTAGCTAACATTTGTATTTATTTATGTCGCAGTGGTGGACATGGAACAGCTGACTGATGAAGGCAAGATGAATTATCTTTCAAAAGCTTTTTATGTCACTACAAAAATCCAAATACTGAAACTTTCACTCTGAGCTCTGTGTCCTGCAGCTGGGCAAATCCTGGACACACCAGAGACACTGTAGGGACAGTCTCACAGCTGTAAATAAAACATGAAAAGACGAGTTTACTGAAGCTTTTTAAAGACATGTCAGTTTTAGGTCCATGAACGCACTGTGTCCTCTCGTCCTCCAGTAGAATGTACCGACTCTTCAGAGGTCCGTGAACGCACCATGTCCTCTGGGTTCAGGTGAATCTGGTCATGGAGACAGTTCCTGAGATCATTGAAGATGATGGCAGGTCAAACTTTGCTCTGTTGGAGGTTGATTTATCGGTGCAGACAGGATCTGACATAATCGTTAATGGCGGATCGGGGTCAGATAGAGGTCGATCGCTGTGACCTAAGGTAGTCACATGGGAGCCAGAGTACGTCCCATACAAAGACAGGTCATGTGTGTTTTAAATAACGTGTTTGATTTAAATAAAGTTAATTAACGATTTATGTCTTCATCAGGCCGTAATAAACAAAATATTGTGATGTTTTCGTTTTGGTAACAAAGATGTCCACTGTAATTTCTCCAGGATTAAGTCACAAACGTCACACCTGCAATAAGCGTGAAATTAATTTATGATGCGTAAAAATAGTTTTTTTTTCTCTCTGAAAATCACATTTTTGACTTCTAAAACAGAGATCAGATTCGTACTACGATATTGACCAATGAACTTTAGAGTGGGTGTGGCTTAGCACATAAACGGATCTAACTCCATAACTGTTGAGTCAATCATCACAAAGCTGAAAGGAAATTGTCAAAGAGGTATCAAGAACATAAAGTTTCCTTTAAAACAGCCACCAGTGGACGCAACAACTGCTTAAACTGGGCGCGGCCTAACACAGACCAGACTGTCAATCAGAAACTGTTTGTCCACCCCTAACCACCCCCCATATGTTAAACCCCGCCCCCTGTATATACTTAACCCCGCCCCTGACCCCACCATAATTCCAAATGTTGAGGATATGTTTAACATTAATAATGTTAACCCACGTGTGTTAAATTACCTTGACAGCAGTCAGTAGGGGGTGCCACCTGTTCCAAACAGGTGCATTTGCCTTTCATATAAATCAATGACATCACCAAACTAATAAAGCATCACGAAAGCGCTCTGCGTTCGACCAACAGGAAGTCACAGTGTTTCCAAAGATGGGCACAGCCCAGGAAAGGTCATGATGTAATCGTGTTCCTACAATGCTGGCTTTATTGTCGTGTTGGTTATTCTGTTTCCTGTCCATCTGTCCATTACTCCTCTTCCTGAGGCTTCCTCCATCCTTCTGTTGAAGGACAAATTCGGATCTGATTCTATATAAGTCAGCCAGACGCTGACGGTTGTTCATGTCATTAATTTTATCAAACATCTCCATGGAATCATTTTTGATGGCGTTTCCCCTTTGTGCAGTTGGAGCTTCAGCGGCAGCAGTTGCTGACCGAGCGCCAGGCATTCCACATGGAGCAGCTCAAATACGCCGAGATGAAGGCAAGGCAGCAGATGGAGCAGCAAGCCGCCGCCGCCGCCGCTGCTGCTGCAGTCGCTGCCCAGGCTCAAGGACAGGGACAGGCACCTGGATCTGGACCCCACTCTGGGCCCCCTTCATCAGGCATGCACCCTGGAGGGCCCCCACCACATCACGGAGCACCACTGCCCCACCATGGAGGGCCTCCACCAGGTGCCGCCATGCATCCCGGATACCCCCCCATGGGTCACCACCCCATGGCCCCCCACCACCCAGGACAGACAGGTGAGACACAGACAGCAGGTGGAGGCCGTCCATCCTGATCCTTGGTTAACGCGATGCAGACATAGCAGGTTTATGGTCAGACTCCTGGAGTGTTCAGAGTTCAGTAACACAGACAGGACGTTGTGGACAGACACATTCAGATTGCTGCAGCCTCGCAGAACCTTCAGATCATGATGGGACAGAAGACCCAATCACGGCTAACCTGAAAACATGTCACCTTTAACTTGTCCTTAATGTAGCGGTGAAACAGTTCATGACCTCATGATGTATGTTCAACAATCGGAGGTTTCCCTGACAATGCAGAGAAAATGTTATTTATCAGTCAATCAATTTTATTTATAAAGCCCAATATCACAAATCACAATTTGCCTCACAGGGCTTTACAGCATATGACATCCCTCTGTCTTTTGGACCTTCACAGCGGATAAGGAAAAAATCCCCCCAAAAAACTCCTATCAAATATCTTTGTTTTTATTTTTATTTTTATCTGGTTCCATTTGACTCCTGGTGACATCCTGCTCTTCACAGGACCGATGGGACCGGGTCAGCCGATGCCAGGACGGATGATGGCTGGGCCGCCCTCCGCTGGCCCCCCTCCTGGCGGCATGCCTCCCATGATGCCCCCGCGCCACCCTGGAGCTCCAAACGGCATGTGTGAGTACAGATCTCATTGTGTTTGGTTAACATGTTAACTCTGTGTTAGTTTACATCAGATTTAAAGGTTTTGGGGGGGAAGTTGTGTTTCCACCTTCAATTCACACAACTAGTCTGTGGTTTGTTCGTTTCTCCACTATGTTGAGTCCACAACCAATCAGCAGCTGAGCTCAGATGTCCACTCAACAAAGGTTTTTTTTTTTTTTTCATAAATGCTTTGTTGTGTTTGTGGCTCCACCTCCGCTGTCCTTCTGAAACTGTAAAGATATGAGAGGAAAAGGGAGCTGACATCTCCTCTACCTGGGTCAGTGTATCAGCCGGGTTAGGGTCAGGGTATCAGCAGGGTAAGGGTATCATCAGGGTTAGGGTCAGGGTATCAGCAGGGTTAGGGTTCAGGTTGCGTTTCTGGGTTCAGTAATCAAGTGAAAGAAAACCCTGACCCTGCTGACCAATCAGAGGTCGTCAGGTCATTAAAAGCTGGATTAGTCTTGATAAAAAATAAGCCACGCTCCCCTCAGCTGTTGGTGTAGCTCATGATGTCATGGAAAAACATGTTGATTAAACATGGCCTCACTTTGTTTACAATCATAGGGCGAGACGTTAACCTTCACATGTGACCAGTGAATTTAATGTTGCGTCAGTATTTGAACTGGAACGATGTCACCAAACGTGACATCATCGTTGACAGATCAAACAAAACAGGAAGTTTTTACATTTTCAATTTACAATAAAAATGATTTTATTTCTACAAGATCTGATTTTTTTTTTTTATTATTATTATTGTTCAACATAAAAAAAAAGTCTGCGTTGTTTAATCGTCTCTAAAAATTTCCATCTGTCATCTCTCAGACCCCGGACCACCACCTGCACAGCCCGATGCTGTACCTCCTGTTCCTGTTGGTCCTCCGGTGCCGGCGAGTGGACGAGGGGCCGACAACTGAAACACACACACACACACACACACACACTAAACTAATTCTGTCTCTCTGATGGCCTCTGCTCCATTTGTTTTCTTCATCATCATCTTCATCACACACAAACACACACTCAGGGGTAACCCAGTACACACATGCAGACTTCCTCTCAGGGCGCAGCGGCAACGGTCGTCACAGTGACTGAGGTCATGTAGTAATAAACACTGTCTGGTCACACAGAAGCTGAGGAGAAAACGACTGGACTCAAACAACAGAAACTCTGTCTCATCTTTTTCCTCTTTCCAATGACACTGTAAGCCCCGCCCCCACGCCAACTCTACATAACACACACACACACACACACACACACACAGGTGATGATGTGAGCCCCGCCCCTCTTCTGTCTTGTTGAGTATCTACCTCTCGCTCCTCTTAAAATGATACACTGTACTGTGTGTGTGTGTGTGTGTGTGTGTGTGTGTGTCAGATGGTGTTTACTCGTCTGCCTCTGATGTCATCTTTGGTCAGGTGCAGACAGGTGGTAGAAGGTGGGTCGATGTTAACACAGATGGAAGGATCTGATTGGCTCTCGACTGTCAGCTGCGTCGTTTCCTGCTGAAGATTCATATCTTTAAAAAAAAAAGTGTCAGATATACAGAGTTCGATTTTTCCTCAACAGCTGTCGACTTCGTTTGTCGAGGATCATTTTTATTAATCAGCTTAATCAACACACACTCACACACACACACACTCTCACACTCAGACATGTAGACTAAGCTGAGGCTCACACTGGAGGCTGCACACATACAGACCCCCCCACCAAACACTGGACACACACACACACACACACACACACACACACAGGTATAATCTCCTGCTGACCTTCACACACCTGAAACGTGACCACATGAGTGACGCTTTTTGCTCTTCGTCGGTGCCGTGGGCTTCTAGATGTTTTTAGGTGCTGATATCGTAGCGACTAACCCCTCCCTCTTCTCACCTAGTGCTGCCTACCTCGCTAACCCCGCCTCTCATACATACACCACCACGGGAAAACTAAGCAATATCCTCATTCCTGTGTTTCAGCAACGAAAAGCAGTTGTGACTCAGCATTTAGTCTTAGAGTTCCACGTCTGGTGATGTAGTGGAAAAAACTGGAGCTAAAAGTGGACAGCGAACGCACTGTGCTGGTCATCTACAATACGAAGAGAAACTTAACGAGACGTTTACAGACGTCACGTGACCTTCAAGAGTCTGTAAGAAGCACATGTCACTGAAACAATGATCCGAATTCTGATTGGTCAGAGGGTTCATCAGCTGATTTTCAGATAATGAAACAGATTTTTGTTGAACAAATTAAAAGTTCATTCTTAAAATCTAAGTTTGTTTCCATCAATGTGACATGAATTATAAATTTCCCCTTAAGTTAAAGATGCATGTCGGCAGCAACGTTCAGTCGACACAGGTTAATGATTACGTGGTCGTAACGTGAAAGTCCTCCTCTTCCTCCTTCGCTAGCACTGTTAGTATCTCTGCTACCTCTTCCTGTTTCACCTGCTCACCTGTTCACCTGCTCACCTGTTAGCTACCTCCTCTTCTAGAACCCTTCCTCCTTCTCTCTGCTACCTCTTTGCTCACCCCTTCACTACCTCTCCTTCACATTTCCTGTTTTTGTTCCCGCCCACGTGACTGCGACATCACTGACTGTTGTCATTCACGGCGCCCTCCCTCCACCCATCAGGATGGGTGCCGCCCCCCCCACCCCCACAAATTTACCATCTTTAATGATACGTTTTGTGTTCAAGTATTTTTAAGGACGAGTTTTGTGTAGATGGAAGTTTGTAGCATCTGTTTTCATTTTGTATTTGGTCTGTTGGTACCTGGACCTGGACACTGTCGAATAAAATGTTTTATATGAACCTGACGGTGTGATTTGTTTTTATTGACAACATGATGCGTTTTATTTAATTTACCTGAACACAGAGAAAAATGATGATTTAAAGTCTGGTCGACTGTGAATCAGTAGTTCTTTGGTTTCCTCTGCATTTACATTTAGTTCACACACGGCACCACACGGTGCTCTGAATGGAGAACTGTGTGGGACTCGCTCTATACGACATGCTCAGTGTGACACGTGCTCAGGGTTAAAATAACCGGCCGATACTCAGTTTTCATATAGAAAACATCTGTTTCTGGTTTCTTACTGAAAAGCCATCATTAACTGCAGATTTGACTTGAGACTGCCTGTGGACGCTTCAGTTAAATGACTTGATCAGCGTTTTCTGTGTCAAGGGCCACCTGCTGAGCCTTTCAGCCACGTGTTGACCGCCAACATTATGACACTGTGATGGCTTTTTTTTTTTATTAAACTATGAAATCTGACTTTGACCACAGCTTCTCGCTGCGCTGACGATGATGTAATTTACACACAGGGATTAAAGTTCTCCAGCACAGCGCCTGATTCCTGGCGTGGCAAAGTTTCTGTCCGGCATGGGCAGAAGTGCTCTACAGTGCGAGCATTTCACTCGCATTTGCCCCTAAACATATGTATATGTGTGAACCGGGAAGATGATTTAGGCACACAGTGTGCGAGTAAACACAACCTACTGTTTACCATAATCAGCATCGGACGTTTTTTCATCTCACTGATCAAATAAATGTGTTTTAAAACTCGCTCCTTTGGCTCTGATACAGCCGTCTCCCTCCCTGCCTGCAGTCCCCACTGCACTGAGCTTTGTAACAATGTCCCGCCTACAGCCCCCTCTGATTGGTTACACGGCACAAGTGATAGCCAATCAACACTGGCGCCTGTGCATGCTTTCACATCATGTCACATTGAGAGACAGAGCACAGATGGAGCGGGAGAGGCTCCGGTAAACCAGCAGTAATTTTGAAAGGTAAGGTAACAGAAACGAAAGTTGCAATAAAAATGCTCTATGCTGAAGTTTTAAAGTCACCACCACACCGTTATATCCATCCATGTCAATGATGACATTCTTGCCCAGAGGCGAAATTTCTACACAACTGCCTGTTTAATTCACATCAAGCGCAATACAGTTTTGCAAACAGCCTGAATGATTTAGCTTCTAAAAATAAATAGCACCAAGGCAAGAAAGAGATGTAGGAGCTATAAGTCAAAAAGTCTGGTAACCACTGAAAGGTAATCTTTATTTATGAACTCATTATACTATAAAAGTTTAATCTGTAAAGTAACGACTGAAGCTATAATCTTTTTGTTAGTTTTAATACTAAACACGTTCCCTTGCAACACATGCATTTCTATTTCTTAATTTTGTGACCGCAACACTAAGCCCCCTGCTCCAGAAAAGATTTCAGATTTCAGGCACACAAATCTTACGTGCTCCACATTTCAGGCACAAATTTTTCTTCCTTTAATCCCTGTACACAACACAGGAGGAGTCAGCACCATCTGCCTGTCAAGGGAGGAGTCATGGAATGATGGAACCCTGGAAGGAGTTTGTTTGTTACCTCTAGTCTGGATTACTGTAACTCTCTATTATCAGGTAGCTCTAGTAAGTCCTTAAAAACTCTCCAGCTAATTGAGAATGCAGCAGCACGTGTGTTAACAGGAACTAAGAAACCAGATCATATTTCTCCTCTTTTAGCTTCTCTGCACTGGCTCCCTGTAAAATCCAGAATTGAATTTAAAATCCTACTGTTAACTTACAAAGCTCTAAATGGTCAAGCTCCGTCATATCTTAGAGAGCTCATAGTGCCATATTATCCCACCAGAACACTGCGCTCTGAGAACGCAGGGTTACTCGTGGTCCCTAAAGTCTCCAAAAGTAGATCAGGAGCCAGAGCCTTCAGCTATCAGGCTCCTCTCCTGTGGAATCATCTTCCTGTTGCGGTCCGGGAGGCAGACACCGTCTCCACATTTAAGACTAGACTTAAGACTTTCCTCTTTGATAAAGCTTATAGTTAGGGCTGGCTCAGGCTTGCCCTGTACCAGCCACTAGTTAGGCTGATTTAGGCCTAGTCTGCCGGGGGACCCCCCTATAATACACCGGGCACCCTCTCTCTCTCTCTCTCTCTCTCTCTCTCTCTCTCTCTCTCTCTCTCTCTCTCTCTCTCTCTCTCTCTCATGTCCTGTTACTGCAAGTCACTAACTCGGCCTCTTCTCCAGAGCCTTTGTGCTCCACTGTCTCTCAGGTTAAAGGAAAACTTAGTTATTTTTCAACCTGGGCTCTATTTCCCCATGTGTATGTGTGTGTATGATTCATGGGTACAACTCGTTCCAAAATTGGTTCAGTACTGAGTGAGGCGGAGGAGGCGGATGCAACCGGGAGCCGCGAAACGAGCTAAAACAGTAATGGGGCAAATGCGTCCGGTATAAGTTTGCGCATTAAAAGTGCTTTTTTTCAGATCGCCAGTGCTATGATTGGAGTCAGCTGTCAGTCAGTGTTGGAGCAGAGGGGGAGGGCTGCCCCGCTGGGTACTGTAAGTGACTATGTGTGTATGAAGTGTGTGTTATGCCAGAACAGTCAGAGTATGGGATGGAATCTTTTATGTGCTACCCCCTGGAGTGTTACCGGAGGTTTTGGAGTGCTCAAATAAACGGGCCTTTTTCCCGAACGCAAGAACAGGATGTCGCGCAACACCCCGTACAGCTTTCATAGGCTGCCTTTGTCGGACGGCGAGATGCTGAAGTTGTGGCTAGTTGTGCTACAAATGGATGCTAACACTCCTGTCCAGACACTGCGCCTTGCAGACCATCAGGTCTGCAGTCCTCACTTCTCCCAAGATGACTACTGCCAGCCCGAAGAAGAGAAGACATCCAATCTCGAAACACCTCTTCCTCAAGAAAATGGCTGTCCCACGAGTAGAGAGAGCTACAGACACAGTGGACCAAAGCTCTTGCGAGATGACATCACACAGCCCAGAGGTAAGGGAAAAGCTAAGTTAGTATGCTATTTACAGAGATAACACTGGCAATCTGAATTGGTGGCGAAGAAAAGCACTTTTAATGCGCAAACTTATACCGGACGCATTTGCCCCCGTTACCGTTTTAGCTGCATCCGCCTCCCTCAATACTGACCCAATTTTAATACGAGTTGTACGCATGAATCATACATACATACACATGAGGAAAAAGGGCCCAGGTTGAAAAATACCAAAGTTAGCCTTAAACTTCTATCACAGCAGTGCCTGGATAGTGTGACGTGTGTGGTTGTGCTGCTGCCGTGGTCCTGCCAGATGCCTCCTGCTGCTGCTGTTATCATTAGTCATTAGTCATACTTCTACTGTTATTATACACGACTATTGTCACACGTATACTGCCAGATATTAATACATACTTTCAACATATTGTACCACAGTAGCCAGAACTATAACTATAATAATATTACTTTAATTAATGTTGTTGTAAGCTACTGTCATTACCGTCTGTCCTGCATATCTCTCTCTCTCTCTCTCTCTCTCTCTTTTTCTCTCTGTCTCTCTCTGTCTCTCTCTGTCTCTGTCTCTGTCTCTCTCTCTCTGTCTCTGTCTCTCTCTGTCTCTCTGTCTGTCTCATTGTGTCATAAGGATTACTGTTAATTTATCATGTTGATCTGTTCTGTACATCTATTGCACGTCTGTCCGTCCTGTAAGAGTGATCCCTCCTCAGTTGCTCTTCCTGAGGTTTAGAAATAAAATTGATTGATTGATTGATTTGTTAGTTTTCAATGACCTTTTAAAGAACTGTGTGGAGCTGTGAGAAACCTGTCTCATCTCAGATGGTTTCATTTAAATAAAAACACAAATTATTCAAAGACTCAAAAAATAAAACTTCTGAATGATGGAAACAAATTTGTGGAGCCGGACTCTGATTCCTTTTTCTGTCCTTTATTAATAATCATCATTAATAATCAATCACCATGAATCATCTCACAGCCCCCCAAATTTTTACTTCACAAACTTTTCATGACGTTCAGCTAACAGTACGTGTTCCTCAACTGTCAGCAGGATTTCTAATGAAGAACTTTATTTTCAGTTTACTTTTATTTGACAAGCTCACCTGGACCTTCCTTTGGGAAGGAGCCTTTGTTTCATCTTTGAGTCAGTGGGTTAATTTTAAATCATGATTTTGTTTAAAATGTGTTTAATGTGTATTTATTGTGTGTTTTGTGTTTATTGTGTTTAATTTGTGTTTATTGTGTGTTTAATGTATTCAATGTGTATTTATTGTGTGTTTTGTGTTTATTGTGTTTCATGTGTGTTTAAAGGAATACTCAGATGATTTGGGAGTTATGCCCTTTCTTTATCATTTTCATATCGAGATAACATGATCGATATCTTTTTTGTGTCTGTACGTCCAGTGGCTGGGTCTCAGCGGTTAGCATTGCGCTTATAGGGGGTCAGTACCCTACTTGGTAAAAGTGAACAAATAAACGTTACAGAAACCCTGAAGCTGGCATTTCTGCACGTGCATTTAAAGTAAACATATTTAAACATTAATTCAAAAAACGAGTCCTTTTTAGTCATTTTAGAAGTTTGATACATGGAACTATAGTGTGTTTACGCCCTGCGCTGTGATCTGTGGAGGGATACACCGGTGAGCAGGCACAGGCATAGCCTGTGAACAAAACTCAGTTGTTTATTTAGCCTAGCAATATCTCCGGACTATAGTTCGCTGCAATGGATGACTTTGAATGTGATGAAGAGTTGCTTGTAGCGGACACAGATCCAGAGCCATACCTGTTTGAGCCGGAGTACACAGATAAGGAACTCCAGGTGTTGGATGCCTAGCGGGCGAGAAGAGAGGCTGAATCCTCCGAGGCAGCCGAACAGCAAGGGGCCAAGGGGAGACGGAGGTCAGAGGAGGATTGGTGCTGTAGCTGCAGGGCTAGCCAACATATTCCTACGGAGGTGGAATCATTTTGCTGCACAGAATGGGACTCGGTGCTACCATCGTTGGGGAGATACATCATCATCATCAGGAGGAATTAATTAATTAATTAATGTTTAAACGTGTATTTTCAATGCACGTGTAGAAATGCCAGCTTCAGGGTTTCTGTAATGTTTATATGTTCACTTTTACTGCAGGCTACTGACCCCCTATAGACTTCAGTTCTATTCGCTAAGCTAAACCGCAGTTTTAACCGCTGAGACCCAGCCACTGGACGTACAAACACAAAAAAGATTTCGATCACGTTGTCTCAATATAAAAATGACAGAGAAAGGGCATAACTCCCAAATCATCTGAGTATTCCTTTAATGTGTGTTTACTGTGTGTTCAATGTATGTTTTGTGTTTATTGTGTTAAATGTGTGTTCAATGTGTGTTTAATGTGTGTGTGTGTTTGATGTGTGTTTTGAATCAACTAAACTTTACAGCACTTAACATAAACCCCACCGCTGACTAGTGTTTTGGAGGTGTAACTGCAAAGTGACACAGACATACCACCACTCAAGTAAAAATGCTCACAACTACGTAGGCAACGTGTGTAAGCGACCTGTGTAGGCAACGTGTGTAAACGACGTGTGTAAGCGACCTGTGTAGGCAATGTGTGTAAGCTATGTGTGTAGGCGATGTGTGTAGGCAACGTGTGTAAGCGACGTGCGTAGGCGATGTACGTAGGCAACGTGTGTAAGCGACATGTGTAGGCGATGAGTGTAAGCGACGTTTGTAGGCGATGTACGTAGGCAACGTGTGTAAGCGACCTGTGTAGGCGATGTGTGTAGGCAACGTGTGTAGGCGATCTGCGTAGGCAACGTGTGTAAGCAACGTTTGTAGGCGATGTACGTAGGCAATGTGTGTAGGCGATGTACGTGGGCAACGTGTGTAAGCAACGTGTGTAAGCGATGTATGTAGGCAACGTGCATAGGCGATGTGTGTGGGCG
The DNA here is from genome assembly GCA_013133815.1 of Cromileptes altivelis. NCBI lineage: Eukaryota > Metazoa > Chordata > Actinopteri > Perciformes > Serranidae > Cromileptes > Cromileptes altivelis. The sequence goes on from CM023139.1 coordinate 62,408, forward strand.
ATATGTATAGGTGACATGTGTAGGGTCTATGCATAACCATATTTCTTGCTTAACACACTGCTGAGGAGGAACGTGCTAACAGTTTTCAGTCACTTTAACTCTCTGAGCTTCTTTCTGTTTTCTCCATGTTGTTAATCCTAACTGAGAGAAACATAACTTCCCACATTAGACGTCTCTCAGCCTCATCTGTATGAGGACAATATGTTGATTGTACCACTTTGTCAGTGGTGTGTAAAACTTTGTCAAACCGTTTAAGCTCCCTCAGTCTTTGATAAAACTTGTTTCCTAAATATGGGCCTCCTGGTTCATATTTCGCCTATCACCTGGACCTGAGACCTCTGACTCTGGCTCTGTGTGTTGGAGTATTTTTCAGTCTGAAGTCTGACTGCAGATCAGGACCGAGGACAGACCAGCTGTCTGCCAGAAAAATGGACAATTTACATTTTGCTGATGCTCCTACTGAGAGTATCTGACAGCGAACGAGGACGAAGAGGTCGAGTGTTTTACACGAGGGCATTTCAACTTGTCACATAGTTACAAGACAGTCCGTCTCTTAACGGTCCGCAGTCATGCTTACATCTGATGAATCTATATTTAGGTATGGATATGGTATTCTCTGAGGTTTTGACCATCTCTTTCTTCCATATTTAGTGGACAGTGACATGACAGGCGCATATCTGCTGAGATTTGCTCTCAGGTCACTTAGTAATGCAAACCACAGTCAGTTTTTTGCCAGAGTTGTGTTGGAGAGGTAAAAAAGCTCATGAAGCCCCTCACATGGCATGAGACACTGTCTGTGGTCTTTTCACACTAAGATCTCAGTATCACTGAGCATGTTAATTTTTTGGACTGATTCATGACAGCAACAATGACACATTTAGGATAAAAATATTCTTTATGCTGCCATTTTGCAGGTGAGCAGCTGAAAATGTTTTTTCATGCTAGCTGATCAAAAGAAGTTATTTTGTCGTCTTGGTCTAAGCTGCATCTTTCCATACTCTTGTTGACGGTAAACAACATCTAAAGATGTAAGTAATGCGCATGCGTCAGCATCTGTGTCCTCCCGTCAGCCGCTCTGTCTAAAACCAACCAATTTTTGCCATGATTTTGGTTTTATTCTAACATACAGTTTGAACTGTTAGATTTTAACCTTATCTTACATCGAGGGAGGAAGTGATAGCCATCGGGCACCGATTTCACTTCGAGTCGCTGCCAAAACAGCCGACTGCCTCTTGACAACATGGGAAAAAGATGGAAACTTACCTGAAAACCTTCATCAGCAGAGGGGGGAGTTTCCCTGTCTAATCCTGGACAATGTTCTCCCATATCATCCACTCTCTGCTGTATCCAAACCCACCCTCCTCCTATTGATCTGTGACTACAAAATGCAGCAGACTCCTCTGGAGTCCCCACATGTCAATCAATCAATCAATCAATTTTATTTATAAAGCCCAATATCACAAATTACAATTTGCCTCACAGGGCTTTACAGCATACAACATCCCTCTGTCCTTTGGACCCTCACAGCTGATCAGGAAAAACTCCCCAAAAAAAACCCTTTAACGGGGAAAAAAAATGGTAGAAACCTCAGGAAGAGCAACTGAGTCAAGTCAAGTCAAACTTTATTTATAAAGCACATTTAAAAACAACCTCAGTTGACCAAAGTGCTGTACAGTTATTGAAATATAAAATAATCATACACAAATATCTTAATAAATACAACAAAGGAAATGGTAAGGGCTCAATTTAAAAAACAACAACAACAAAAAAAAAACAACAACTAAAAATTAGATTAAAAAAGGGAAATAAAAGAGTAAAAAGAGTAAAAGCCAAGAATTCTTGCCTAGCAGGGACTGAACGCCAAGGAGAAAAGATGGGTTTTCAGTAATGTTTTAAAGTGCTCAACAGACTGTGCAGCTCTAACCTGGAATGGTAGGCTGTTCCACAGCTTTGGGGCCGCTACTGAGAAGGCTCTGCCCCCACGAGTAGAGAGTCTGGACCGAGGTACTGCCAGGAGCAGCTGGTTAGATGACCTAAGTGCTCTAGAAGTACTGTGAGGCTGTACAAGCTCTGATAAATAAGATGGTGCCAGACCATTTAAACACTTAAAAACAATTAATAAAACCTTGAACTGGATCCTAAAATTAACAGGGAGTCAGTGCAAAGATGCAAGGACAGGACTAATGTGATCACGCCGTTTCTTTCCAGTCAGCAGACGGGCAGCTGCATTTTGGACTACCTGTAAACGGCGCAGTGCTGACTGGTCAAGACCAACAAACAAAGAGTTTCAGTAGTCTAGGTGTGATGTAACAAAGGTGTGAATAACTTTCTCAAAATAATCTCGGGGAGATATGTCTTTACTTTTGCTAATAGTCTTAGCTGGAAGAAGCTCGTTTTTACAATAGAGCTTATCTGCTTATCAAACCTGAAGTCACTGTCCAAAATAACACCAAGGTTCCTTGCAAAAGGGTGGCAGTGAGACTTAAGGGTGCCAATGGCGCTGTCATACCCATCTAACAGATTTTGTTGGCTGAATAAAATAATCTCATTTTGTTCATGGAGAGAAAGTTCACTTCCATCCAAGATCGGATATCATCGAGGCAGTCTAATAAGACCTGAACAGAGGCTTGCTCATTTGTTTTTAAAGGCAGATAGATTTGTACGTCATCTGCAAAGCAATGAAATGAGACATTGTGCTTTCTAAATATGGATCCCAATGGCAACATATATATTGAAAAGAGGAGGGGGCCCAAAATAGAACCCTGAGGCACTCCACAGTTCAGGGGGGAAGTGGCTGAAGAATACTGGCCCAGCTGGACAGAGAAGCTCCTATCTGAGAAGTAGGACTGAAACCACTTAAGAACAGTACCCTTAATGCCCACACAGGTGTTTAAGCGAGACAGGAGAATGTTGTGAACCACCGTATCAAAGGCAGCCGTCAGATCCAGAAGGACCAGGACTGCAGAGTTACCAGAGTCAACTGTCAAAAGAAGGTCATTTAAAATTCTTAAAAGCGCTGTTTCTGTGCTATGACGTGACTTAAAACCAGACTGGAACTTCTCAGAAATGTCATTTAGATCAATAAAAGACTGCAGCTGTTCATTAACCACCTTCTCCAAGACCTTAGAAAGAAAAGGAAGCTTGGAGATAGACCTAAAGTTGGACAAAACTGTGGGGTCAAGATTATGTTGTTTGATGAGGGGCTGGACCACAGCATGTTTAAAGGCAGCTGGGACACATCCAGACATCAAAGATGAATTTATCAGATCCATAACACAGGGCCCAGTGATATGGAAAACATCCTTAAAAAGACGGGGTGAGATGCTGTCAAGAGGACAGTACAAAGGCCTGAGATGCTGGACAATATCAGTTAAAGCTGAGAGAGACACTTGTTCAAATGTGTCAAAAACAGCAGGGCAAATGGGAAAGATGGCAGGATCTAATGCAGACAGCAAAAGAGAGGACCTAATATCAGAAATCTTGCAAATAAAAAACCTTAGAAAATCTTCACAAAGTTTAGGAGAAGGAACAACACCGTTGTGGTCACAGGGGTTTAAAAGAGTATTTAAGGTATTAAAAAGAAACTGAGGTTCATGACTATTGACTGACACAAGATTGGATAAAAACAGACTCTTGGCAGCTTTAACAGCTTTCTGATACTGCAATAGACTGTTTTTTAAAATGTCCAAAGAAACGTGTAGATGATCTTTCTTCCACTTCCTCTCGGCGCGTCTACATACACGTCTTAAAGTGCGAGTGGTGTCATTAAGCCATGGCTCTGTGACTGGCTTAGAGCGTTTGCACCTAAAAGGAGCCACCAAGTCTAATATGTCAGTGCAAGTACAATTAAAAGTGTCTATAAACTCATCAGGAGTAAGAGTACCATAATGATCCTGAGTATGTAGCACAGAATAATTAAATGCTGCAGAAAACTCAGAAGCAGTTGAAGGGTTAATTGTGCGCACACGGCGGTCCGTGGCGCACAGTTTCACATGAGAGTGGGGCAATGTAATATGAAATAAAACAGCGGAGTGATCGGAAATACGTAGGTCACAAATCTCACTGACATTTAACTGCAGACCAAAGGATAATATAAGGTCCAGTGTGTGTCCCTTCTCATGTGTTGGATCAGACACAGACTGAGTAAGGTTAAAAGAGTCAATGAGATTCAGAAAGTCTTTCACCAAGGGACAGGATTCACAGCAGACATGGATATTAAAGTCCCCGACAATTAAAAAACGATCATAGTTCACTGTCACTCCTGCCACAAAGTCTGTGAAGTCCTTTATAAAATCCTTGTTGAACTGCGGTGGACAATAGACTACAGCGCACAGGACGGGTGTAGTAAAGTTTACAGTGAATGTCTGCAACTCAAAGCTGGAGAAAGAGATCGACGGTGACAATCGACATTGAAAACTGGATTTAAATACAGATGTTACCCCTCCACCTCGGCCGGTGGTTCGGGGGGAGTTAAAGAGACAGTTAGGGGGGAGCAACTCGGAGAACTGGATAGACTCACCGACTTGAATCCATGTCTCTGTCAGAAACATAAAATCCAATTCACATGAAGTGAAGAAGTCATTCAAGATAAAAGTCTTGTTTGCTAGCGATCTAGCATTCAAGACAGCCAGGCTATAAGTAATCTCCTCGCGGGCCTGGGTGGAAACGTGGCGCAGAGGCCGAAGATTCCTGAAATCCACACCGCCGTTGCGGACCCGGCATCTGGGAGGGGGAACCAGCCAGCGGCTGGAAAGGGAGTAACAACAGGCTGGATCCAACGAAGACAAAATGGCTGCACATGAGATCCTCTGACAGGATGGCGAGGATCGGTCCAACAGGTGGATCGTCTGAGGATCTTGAGTTTTACCAAGACGCCTGCCCTCTTTCCACGTCTTCTGGAGCGCTTCCTCCGTGAGATGACAGCCGGTGAGCGCAGCAGGCAAGCTGGTACAGACGCCAGGGGAGGAGGGAGACCTGAGCTTTGATCCCCCCAATCAACATTTGGCAGTGTTTTTTGAGATGCTCTAATGTCAAGAAGTGCTTGTTTATCATACACCAGCAAAGCAGAGGAATCTTGGCAGAGAAAACAAAGTAATATAGCAGCAAATATCAAACACAGCAGAGCTGGCAGACGGCAGGCCGAACACGCTGGCGCCATCTTGGAATTAAAACCAGGAGGGATCCTGAGGAGGGAAACTGAGGAGGGATCCCTCTTCCAGGACAGACAGACGTGCAATAGATGTCATACAGAACAGATCAGCATAATAAATTAAGAGTAATCCGCATGACACAATGAGACAGAGAGAGAGAGAGAGAGAGAGAGAGAGAGATGCAGGCAATGACAGTAGCTTACAACATTATTGAAAGTAATAATATTATAGTTGTAGTTCTGGCTACTGTGATACAATATGCTGAAAGTATGTATTAATATCTGGCAGTATACATGTGTGACAATAGTCGTATGTGTATAATAACAGTAGAAGTGTGACCAGTGGCTAATGATGGCAGCAGCAACAGCAGGAGGCATCTGGCAGGACCACAGCAGCAGCACAACTACACACGTCACGCTGTCCAGGCACCGCTGTGATATGAGTTAATCTGAGAGACAGTGGAGCACAAAGGCTCCGAAGAAGAAGCCGAGTTAGTGACATCCAGAATGGCCGAGTTAGCAAGATGCAGTAATAGAATACGAGAGAGAGAGAGAGAGAAGGAGAGAGGGTGCCCGATGTATTATAGGGGGTCCTCCAGCAGACTAGGCCTAAGTCAGCCTAACTAGGGGCTGGTACAGGGCAAGCCTGAGCCAGCCCTAACTATAAGCTTTATCAAAGAGGAAAGTCTTAAGTCTAGTCTTAAATGTGGAGATGGTGTCTGCCTCCCGGACCGTAACATGAAGATGATTCCACAGGAGAGGAGCCTGATAGCTGAAGGCTCTGGCTCCTGATCTACTTTTCGAGACTTTAGGGACCACGAGTAACCCTGCGTTCTCAAAGCGCAGTGTTCTGGTGGGATAATATGGCACCATGAGCTCTCTAAGATATGACGGAGCTTGACCATTTAGAGCTTTATAAGTTAACAGTAGGATTTTAAATTCAATTCTGGATTTTACCGGGAGCCAGTGCAGAGAAGCTAAAACAGGAGAAATATGATCTCGTTTCTTAGTTCCTGTTAGTACACGTGCTGCTGCATTCTCAATTAGCTGGTGAGTTTTTAAGGACTTACTAGAGCTACCTGATAATAGAGAGTTACAGTAATCCAGCCTTGAGGTAACAAAAGCGTGGACCAATTTTTCTGCATCTTTTTGGGTCAGGATAGGCCTAATTTTCGCAATATTACGCAGATGAAAAAATGCAGTCCGTGAGGTTTGTTTTAAATGAGAATTAAAAGACAAATCTTGATCAAATATTACTCCAAGGTTTGTTACGGTAGTGCTAGAGGCCAGAGCAATGCCATCTCGAGAAACTATGTCATCAGATAAAGAGTCTCTGAGTTGTTTGGGGCCAAGAACAATAACTTCAGTTTTGTCTGAATTTAACATCAGGATATTGGTGCTCATCCAAGCTTTTATGTCTTTAAGGCAGTTATGGAGTTTAGTTAATTGATTACTTTCTTCTGGCTTCATAGATAAATACAAAGTATAAGTATCATTCACATAACAATGGAAATTTACAGAATGATTTCTAATGATGTTACCTAAAGGAAGCATATATAGAGTAAATAGGATTGGTCCGAGCACAGAACCTTGCAGAACTCCAAAACAAACTTTGGTACGTAAGGATGATTCATTATGAACGTCAACAAATTCAAAACGATCAGATAAATAAGATTTAAACCAGCTCAATGTAGAACCTTTTAGGCCAATTAAGTGATCCAGTCTCTGCAGTAGAATTTGATGGTCAATTGTGTCAAACGCCGCACTAAGATCTAATAAAACAAGTACAGAGACGAGTCCTTTGTCTGAAGCAATCAGAAGGTCATTTGTAATTTTAACTAGTGCTGTCTCAGTGCTATGATGCACTCTAAATCCTGACTGAAATTCCTCAAATAAATTATTATCATGGGGAAAATCACACAGCTGGTCTGCGACTACTTTCTCAAGGATCTTTGACAGGGAACATGTAAGGTTTCTCTCTCTGCACTGGCTTACACAGAGTGCTGTAAGCTAGAGAAAGTAGCTTCTTGTGAGATATAAACTCTGTTATCTGTTTCCTAAGCCACCTGATCTGCTTCCATGGGTCCACTCACCTCACCCCATGACTGTGACAGCTGCCTCCACAAATCCCACATCATCGCTAAATTAGAGCAGTGCATCTCCAACCTCTACTGGATCCGGAATGAAGAAGATCGTCTTGACTCTGTGGTTACCGTAGGCACCATAGGCATCACCCGTCCTTCTGCAAAACCAGCAGATTTGGACTCCACCATCCCAGAGCCTGGTACCGGCTCCTTGCCACAAGTTGTCGTCAATTCCGCCGGTTCAGCCCTGGCTGACCAGCCAGTCCCAGCTCGAGGAGTGCAAAGGCTACTTTCACTTTTAGTCCAAATCCGAAGCTCTGTCTGATTTTTCTGTTTCTGTTTCTGTTTACCCTTCTTGCGCCATTTCACCTTCTGTTCTCCTCGGCGATTTCAATCTCCACATTGATACTACTTTCTGCAAATGTGCCACTGAATTTCTGGATCTACTACGTCAACTTGAGACAACATGTTAACTTCCCCACTCACTCACATGAACACATCCTGGATCTGGTCTGCTCAACTGGTCTAACATTACACCACGTCTCCAGGCAAGGCAATGGCAAGGCCATTTTATTTATATAGCACCATTCACACACAAGGCAATTCAATGTGCTTTACAAGGAAAGTATGTTAAGATAAAACATTAGATCATTAAAAACAAAAGCTAAAAGCAAGAAAAACAGTGCAGAAAATGCATTTAAAAAGCAAACATAAAGCAACAGCAGACAAATATAAAAACAATAGCTACAGATTATCCTAACAATAAGTTCCACATCTAGTTCACTGGTCAGCTGCAGTAAATAGTAATGTTTTAAGCCCTGATTTAAATGAGCTGACAGTTTCAGCCGACCTCAGATATTCTGGAAGTTTGTTCCACAGGTGGGGAGCATAGAAACTAAAGGGTGCTTCACCTTGTTTGGTTTCGATCCTGGGAACACTGAGTAAACCTGTTCCAGATGATCTGAGGGGTCTGGATGCTTCATAACGTACAAGTAAATCAGAGATGTATTTAGGCCCGAGACCATTTAGTGCTTTATAGACAAGTAGCAAGATTTTAAAGTCTATCCTTTGACACACAGGAAGCCAGTGCAGCGATTTAAGCACTGGTGTAATGTGCTCCACTCTCTTGGTGTTGGTGAGGACTCTGGCAGCAGCGTTTTGGACGAGCTGCAGTTGTCTGATCGATTTTTTACTCAGGCCTGTGAAGACACCATTACAATAGTCCAGCCTTCTGAAAATGAAAGCATGAACAAGTTTTTCTGTATCTGGTTTAGACAGAAATTCTTTTATTCTTGCTATGTTTTTAAGGTGGTAGTAGGCTGATTTAGTAATTGTCTTAATGTGACTATTGAAATTTAGGTCTGAGTCTAGAACTACACCAAGATTTCTGGCTTGATTTGTAGGTTTTAGTGTCATGGCGTCAAGGTGAGCACTGACTATTGATCTTTGTTCTTTGGGGCCAAAAACAACTATCTCAGTTTTTTCTGTGTTTAGTTGTAGAAAATTCTGGCACATCCACATATTGATTTCGTCAGTGCACTTATTTAGCAGATGTAGGGGACTGTAGTCATCTGGTGACATTGTTATGTAAAGTTGTGTGTCATCTGCATAAGTATGGTAGGAGATGTTATGATATTCCATAATCTGAGCAAGAGGGAGCATATAGATGTTGAACAGAAGAGGCCCAAGAATGGACCCTTGAGGAACTCCACATGTAATCTTTGTTCGCACAGATTCATAATTGCCAAGTGACACAAAGAAATCCCTGTCTTGTAAATAAGATTTAAACCAATTTAGCACAGTGCCAGAAAGTCCCACAAACTTTTCTAGTCTGTCGAGCAGTATCTTGTGGTCAACTGTGTCGAATGCAGCACTGAGGTCCAGTGATACCAGAACCGAAATCTTTGATGCATCACTGCTCAGATGAATGTCATTTAAAACTTTTACAAGTGCAGTTTCAGTGCTGTGATGTGCTCGAAATCCAGATTGAAAGGCATCAAAGACATTGTTTTGCTCCAAGAAGGTGTTAAGTTGCTGAAAAACAACCTTTTCAATGATGTTTCCTAAAAATGGTAGGTTTGATATGGGCCTGTAGTTATTTATTACTGAGGCATCCAGATTAGGCTTTTTTAAGAGAGGTTTAATGACTGTGGTCTTCAGTGCCGTTGGAAAAAGGCCTGACTGAAGAGAACAGTTGACTATCTGTAGTATATCTGATGCTATGCAATTAAACACATCTTTAAAAAAAAGCTTGTAGGCAGAGTGTCAAGGCAGCAGGTAGTGGACCTAAGGTTTCTAACTATGTCTGTCAAAGTAGCATAATTGAATGGGTGAAAAAGTGCCAAATTAACTGGAGTAGTCTTATGAGGCACAGGTGAAATAGCCACTGTGTTGGAGTTACAGACTGTCTGTCTTATCTTTGAAATCTTGTCTGTGAAAAAAGAAGCAAAGTCATTGCATGCCTTGGTGGATAGCAGTTCAGGAGGGACTGACACTGATGGGTTTGTCAGTCTGTGTGGTGTTCCTCCATGGTGTTTTTTTCTTACCAGAGACAACTTTGACCTTCATGGGGGCAATATTGTTCATAATATTCATAGCTTTAGAGCTGAAACTATGAACCAGATCATTGACAGAGACTGAGGGCAGAGCTGGTGTGGGTATAAAATCCTGGGTGAATAGTGTATAGGTGTTTTCATTGATATAGCGTTTTCTGATTACCCCTGTTGTACTTTTACTGGTGTCAGTGGAGATGGCCATTTTAAAGAAAACACAGTAATGATCAGAAAAGGCAACATCAGTCACCACAACCTCAGAAATGTTGAGCCCTTTGGAGATAATTAGATCTAAAATATGTCCCTTATTGTGTGTTGTGTCTGTTACATGCTGGGAAAGTTCAAAGTTGTCCAGGATGTAGAAAAGTTCTTTTGCACTGCCATCTTTGGGATTATCAATTTGAATATTAAAATCATCCACTATAACAACACAGTCAAAATCAATACAGACAACAGACAATAGTTTAGTTTAGCATCAATCTCTATATCTCGGACCACCTGGCAATCATTATGAACATTAATATCCCCATCCCCACTCACACCTAAAGTAAACCGCACAATATCCTTAAGAAATCTCAAATACATCACTCCCTCAGCTCTCTCAGCCTCACTCACCAGCATAATATCTACCTCCCCTCCCCCATTCTCTGACGACCCCACTGACCTTGTCCACTATTATAATACCACCCTCTTCTCCTGCCTAAATCAGTTGGTCTCCATCAACACTAAAACCGTCTCCCTCATTCACTCTGCCCCCTGGTACACCCCTGAGCTCCACACCATGAAATCCCAAAAGCGTCCACCAGAAAGACTCTACAAGAAGACTAGCCTAACAGTTCACCTTCAAGCCTACACAGACCACCTGCTGCACTACAAGAACACCCTCAACACAGCCCGGTCTAACTACTATTCTTGTCTCATACACTCTGGCTCCAACAACCCCAAAACTCTTTTCTCCACAACAAACTTCTCAAACCCATCGACAACACCTCCACATTCTTCACAGTCAGCAAGTGCAACTCATTCTTGTCATTCTACCAAACAAAAATTAACACCATCTACAGCAACCTGACCACCTTCCCGACCCGTCCACCTACTCTTCCCCCCACCTCCGTTCCGCCACTGTCACACTTCCCCCCACTGACCCCTCTGGACCTCACAAAAGCCACTACAGGTATGAGTAACTCTACATCAGTTCACGACCCAATCCTTTCCTCACTTGTTAAGTCCAGAATCTAGCTCCAGCTTAGTCCCAGATCCTCTGAAAGTTGCCACTGTCACCCCTCTCCTCAAAAAAAACCCGGGCTCAATCCCAACATCATGACCAACTTCCTGCCCATCTCCAACCTCCCCTTCCTGTCAAAAATCCTGGAGTGCATTGTTGCCACTCACCTCAAAACCCACCTCACCTGCAAGGACCTATTTGAGATGTTTCAATCCGGATTCTGGTCACAACACAACACTGAAACAGCTCTTCTCAAAGTCACCAACAACTTCCTCCTCTCCGCCGACTCTGGACACTTCAACATCCTCATCATGCTCGACCTCACTGCTGCGTTTGACACGATTAACCACTCCACCCTCCTCTCCTGTCTTAAAACCTGTTACAACATCACTGGCACAGCTATCTCCTGGTTCAGATCATATCTCTCCAACAGACAGCAATTCCTCCATATCAATAAATGCACCTCCTCCACCGCTCATCTGTCCCAAGGCGTTCCCCAGGGTTCTGTGCTTGGTCCTCTCCTTTTCGTTCCTTACATCCTCCCCCTTGTTAACATCATCCGCCGATATGGCATTTCCACTTCTATGCCGACGATGTCCAGATCTACATCGCCACCAAATCCATCACGACAGCAATCTGCTCCACACTTGAAAATTGTCTCACTGAAATAAAATCCTAGACGCAAACTAACTTTCTAGAACTCAGCTGTGACAAATCAGACATGATCATAATCAGCCCCAGTTTCCTTACCCTCAACCTTTCATTTGAACTGTACATTAATCATATCACCAAACTGCTTTCTTCCATCTAAAACAACATAGCTCGGCTCTGCCCCTCACTCACCTTCGCCACTGTAGAAACTCTGATTCACGCATTCATCACATCCAGACTCGACTACTGCAATAGCATTCTGTATGGTTCATCTTCTAAAGTCCTCCATAAAATACAGTGCATCCAGGACTCTGCTGCCTGTCTCCTCACCCAGTCCCGCTCCCGCGACCATATCAGGCCCATCCTTCAGAACCTCCACTGGCTCACAATTCTTCAATGCATTCAGTTCAAAGTCCTTCTCCTCACCTTCAAAGCCCTCCATAACCAGGCCACATCTTACCTCACTGACCTGTTGCACCATCACACCCCCTCCCGCAGTCTCCACTTCTCTGATGCAAATCTCCTCTCTCTACCACACAGGACCAAGCACAAACCTGGGGGGACAAAGCCTTCTCCACTGCTGCCCCTCCCCTCTCTCCCCTAGCACATCCCTAACTGTACAGACTTAATCTCCTTCAAATCGTTTTTGCCAGCTGCCTTAACTGGAAGAAGCTAGATTTCACCACAGCTTTAATCTGGCTGTCAAATTTAAGTTCTGTGTCCACTTCTACCCCCAGATTATTTACAGTTGGCTTCAGGTACTGTGCCAAGGAACCCAGATCAACTAGGGGAGTCACAGAGGTGCCGTCAAAGGTCTTTTTTTCATTAAAATGTAGCTAATTTAAAGCCATTCAGGTTTTGAGGTCATCTATACAGTTTAGCAGTGGCTTAACAGTGGAGGAGTCAGTCTTTTTAAGGGGCAAGTAGATCTGACTGACATCCGCACAATGGTGAAAAGAAATGCCATGCTTCCTGAGAATGGAATCAAGTGGGAATAGACAGAGAGAGAACAGAAGAGGGCCTAGCACAGAGCCCTGTGGAACCCCACATGACAGAGGAGCAGTGGTGAACACAGAGTCTCCAAGGCTGACACAGAAAATCTCATGTGACAGATAGGACCTGAACCAATTAAGTGCTGTGCCGCTGATGCCCATCCACTGTTCCAAACAAGCAATCAGGATGTCACAGACTGTCACAGACTGAAAGACTGTCACATTGCTCTACTTCGTATGGTCTCTGATGCCCACCACATATTTTTACTGCCTCATATCATCTCTGATGCTCATCTCAGATTTTACTTGCTTTGTATCGTCTCTACCTGCTCAGGTACACTGTCCTCTACCTGCTCAGGTAGAGTGTACTCAAAATTGTTCTGTCCTCTACCTGCTCAGGTACTCTGTACTCTAAGTTATTCTGTACTCTACCTGCTAAGGTACTCTGTCCTCTACCTGCTCAGGCACACTGTCCTCTACCTGCTCAGGTACTCTGTACTCTAAGTTATTCTGTCCTCTACCTGCTCAGGCACACTGTACTCTACCTGCTCAGGTACACTGTAGTCTACTTGCTCAGGTACTCCATCCTCTACCTGCTCAGGTACTCCATCCTCTACCTACTCAGGTACACTGTACTCTACCTGCTAGGACACACTGTCCTCTACCTGATCAGGTACACTGTAGTCTACCTGCTCAGGCACTCCATCCTCTACCTGCTCAGGTACTCCATCCTCTACCTGTTCAGGTACACTGTACTCTACCTGCTCAGGTACACTGTACTCTACCAGCTCAGGTACTCTGTCCTCTCCCTGCTCAGGTACACTGTACTCTACCTGCTAAGGTACTCTGTCCTCTAAGTTATTCTGTCCTCTACCTGCTCAGGCACACTGTACTCTACCTGCTCAGGTACACTGTAGTCTACTTGCTCAGGTACTCCATCCTCTACCTGCTCAGGTACTCCATCCTCTACCTGCTCAGGTACACTGTACTCTACCTGCTAGGACACACTGTCCTCTACCTGATCAGGTACACTGTAGTCTACCTGCTCAGGCACTCCATCCTCTACCTGCTCAGGTACTCCATCCTCTACCTGTTCAGGTACACTGTACTCTACCTGCTCAGGTACACTGTACTCTACCAGCTCAGGTACTCTGTCCTCTCCCTGCTCAGGTACACTGTACTCTACCTGCTAAGGTACTCTGTCCTCTAAGTTATTCTGTACTCTACCAGCTCAGGTACTCTATCCTCTACCAGCTCAGGTACACTGTCCTCTACCTGCTCAGGTACATTGTACTCTACCTGCTCAGGTACTCTGTACTCTAAGTTATTCTCTACTCTACCTGCTCAGGTACTCTGTACTCTACCTGCTCAGGTAGAGTGTACTCTACCTGCTCAGGTACTCTGTCCTCTCCCTGCTCAGGTACACTGTACTCTACCTGCTAAGGTACTCTGTTCTCTAAGTTATTCTGTACTCTACCTGCTCACGTACACTGTACTCTACCTGCTCAGGTACTCTGTACTCTAAGTTGTTCTGTGCTCTACCTGCTAAGGTACTCTGTCCTCTACCTGCTCAGGTAGAGTGTACTCTACCTGCTCAGGTACTCTGTACTTTAAGTTATTCTGGCCTCTACCTGCTAAGGTACTCTGTCCTCTACCTGCTCAGGTACTCTGTACTTTAAGTTATCCTGTACTCTACCTGCTCAGGTAGAGTGTACTCTACCTGCTCAGGTACTCTGTACTTTAAGTTATTCTGTACTCTACCTGCTAAGGTACTCTGTCCTCTACCTGCTCAGGTAGAGTGTACTCTACCTGCTCAGGTACTCTTTACTTTAAGTTATTCTGGCCTCTACCTGCTAAGGTAGAGTGTACTCTACCTGCTCAGGTACTCTGTACTTTAAGTTATTCTTTACTCTACCTGCTCAGGTAGAGTGTGCTCTACCTGCTCAGGTACTCTGTACTCTAAGTTGTTCTGTGCTCTACCTGCTAAGGTACTCTGTCCTCTACCTGCTCAGGTACTCTGTACTTTAAGTTATCCTGTACTCTACCTGCTCAGGTAGAGTGTACTCTACCTGCTCAGGTACTCTGTACTTTAAGTTATTCTGTACTCTACCTGCTAAGGTACTCTGTCCTCTACCTGCTCAGGTAGAGTGTACTCTACCTGCTCAGGTACTCTTTACTTTAAGTTATTCTGGCCTCTACCTGCTAAGGTAGAGTGTACTCTACCTGCTCAGGTACTCTGTACTTTAAGTTATTCTTTACTCTACCTGCTCAGGTAGAGTGTGCTCTACCTGCTCAGGTACTCTGTACTCTAAGTTGTTCTGTCCTCTACCTGCTAAGGTACTCTGTCCTCTACCTGCTCAGGTAGAGTGTACTCTACCTGCTCAGGTACTCTTTACTTTAAGTTATTCTGGCCTCTACCTGCTAAGGTACTCTGTACTCTACCTGCTCAGGTAGAGTGTACTCTACCTGCTCAGGTACTCTGTACTTTAAGTTATTCTGTACTCTACCTGCTCAGGTAGAGTGTGCTCTACCTGCTCAGGTACTCTGTACTCTAAGTTGTTCTGTCCTCTACCTGCTAAGGTACTCTGTCCTCTACCTGCTCAGGTAGAGTGTACTCTACCTGCTCAGGTACTCTGTACTCTAAGTTGTTCTGTCCTCTACCTGCTAAGGTACTCTGTCCTCTACCTGCTCAGGTAGAGTGTACTCTACCTGCTCAGGTACTCTGTACTTTAAGTTATCCTGTACTCTACCTGCTCAGGTAGAGTGTACTCTACCTGCTCAGGTACTCTGTCCTCTCCCTGCTCAGGTACACTGTACTCTACCTGCTAAGGTACTCTGTTCTCTAAGTTATTCTGTACTCTACCTGCTCAGGTACACTGTACTCTACCTGCTCAGGTACTCTGTACTCTACCAGCTCAGGTACACTGTACTCTACCTGCTCAGGTACACTGTACTCTACCAGCTCAGAAACACTGTCCTCTACCTGCTAAAGTAGAGTGTACTCTACCTGCTCAGGTACTCTGTACTCTAAGTTGTTCTGTACTCTACCTGCTAAGGTACTCTGTCCTCTACCTGCTCAGGTAGAGTGTACTCTACCTGCTCAGGTACTCTGTACTTTAAGTTATTCTGTACTCTACCTGCTCAGGTAGAGTGTACTCTACCTGCTCAGGTACTCTGTACTCTAAGTTGTTCTGTCCTCTACCTGCTAAGGTACTCTGTCCTCTACCTGCTCAGGTAGAGTGTACTCTACCTGCTCAGGTACTCTGTACTTTAAGTTATTCTGGCCTCTACCTGCTCAGGTACTCTGTACTCTAAGTTATTCTGTCCTCTACCTGCTCAGGCACACTTTCCTCTACCTGCTCAGGTACTCTGTACTTTAAGTTATCCTGTACTCTACTTGCTCAGGTAGAGTGTACTCTACCTGCTCAGGTACTCTGTCCTCTCCCTGCTCAGGTACACTGTACTCTACCTGCTAAGGTACTCTGTTCTCTTAGTTATTCTGTACTCTACCTGCTCAGGTACACTGTACTCTACCTGCTCAGGTACTCTGTACTCTACCAGCTCAGGTACACTGTACTCTACCTGCTCAGGTACACTGTACTCTACCAGGTCAGGAACACTGTCCTCTACCTGCTAAAGTAGAGTGTACTCTACCCGCTCAGGTACTCTGTACTCTAAGTTGTTCTGTACTCTACCTGCTAAGGTAGAGTGTACTCTACCTGCTCAGGTACTCTGTACTTTAAGTTATTCTGTACTCTACCTGTTCAGGTAGAGTGTGCTCTACCTGCTCAGGTACTCTGTACTCTAAGTTGTTCTGTCCTCTACCTGCTAAGGTACTCTGTCCTCTACCTGCTCAGGTAGAGTGTACTCTACCTGCTCAGGTACTCTTTACTTTAAGTTATTCTGGCCTCTACCTGCTAAGGTAGAGTGTACTCTACCTGCTCAGGTACTCTGTACTTTAAGTTATTCTTTACTCTACCTGCTCAGGTAGAGTGTGCTCTACCTGCTCAGGTACTCTGTACTCTAAGTTGTTCTGTCCTCTACCTGCTAAGGTACTCTGTCCTCTACCTGCTCAGGTAGAGTGTACTCTACCTGCTCAGGTACTCTTTACTTTAAGTTATTCTGGCCTCTACCTGCTAAGGTACTCTGTACTCTACCTGCTCAGGTAGAGTGTACTCTACCTGCTCAGGTACTCTGTACTTTAAGTTATTCTGTACTCTACCTGCTCAGGTAGAGTGTGCTCTACCTGCTCAGGTACTCTGTACTCTAAGTTGTTCTGTCCTCTACCTGCTAAGGTACTCTGTCCTCTACCTGCTCAGGTAGAGTGTACTCTACCTGCTCAGGTACTCTGTACTCTAAGTTGTTCTGTCCTCTACCTGCTAAGGTACTCTGTCCTCTACCTGCTCAGGTAGAGTGTACTCTACCTGCTCAGGTACTCTGTACTTTAAGTTATCCTGTACTCTACCTGCTCAGGTAGAGTGTACTCTACCTGCTCAGGTACTCTGTCCTCTCCCTGCTCAGGTACACTGTACTCTACCTGCTAAGGTACTCTGTTCTCTAAGTTATTCTGTACTCTACCTGCTCAGGTACACTGTACTCTACCTGCTCAGGTACTCTGTACTCTACCAGCTCAGGTACACTGTACTCTACCTGCTCAGGTACACTGTACTCTACCAGCTCAGAAACACTGTCCTCTACCTGCTAAAGTAGAGTGTACTCTACCTGCTCAGGTACTCTGTACTCTAAGTTGTTCTGTACTCTACCTGCTAAGGTACTCTGTCCTCTACCTGCTCAGGTAGAGTGTACTCTACCTGCTCAGGTACTCTGTACTTTAAGTTATTCTGTACTCTACCTGCTCAGGTAGAGTGTACTCTACCTGCTCAGGTACTCTGTACTCTAAGTTGTTCTGTCCTCTACCTGCTAAGGTACTCTGTCCTCTACCTGCTCAGGTAGAGTGTACTCTACCTGCTAAGGTACTCTGTTCTCTAAGTTATTCTGTACTCTACCTGCTCACGTACACTGTACTCTACCTGCTCAGGTACTCTGTACTCTAAGTTGTTCTGTGCTCTACCTGCTAAGGTACTCTGTCCTCTACCTGCTCAGGTAGAGTGTACTCTACCTGCTCAGGTACTCTGTACTTTAAGTTATTCTGGCCTCTACCTGCTAAGGTACTCTGTCCTCTACCTGCTCAGGTACTCTGTACTTTAAGTTATCCTGTACTCTACCTGCTCAGGTAGAGTGTACTCTACCTGCTCAGGTACTCTGTACTTTAAGTTATTCTGTACTCTACCTGCTAAGGTACTCTGTCCTCTACCTGCTCAGGTAGAGTGTACTCTACCTGCTCAGGTACTCTTTACTTTAAGTTATTCTGGCCTCTACCTGCTAAGGTAGAGTGTACTCTACCTGCTCAGGTACTCTGTACTTTAAGTTATTCTTTACTCTACCTGCTCAGGTAGAGTGTGCTCTACCTGCTCAGGTACTCTGTACTCTAAGTTGTTCTGTGCTCTACCTGCTAAGGTACTCTGTCCTCTACCTGCTCAGGTACTCTGTACTTTAAGTTATCCTGTACTCTACCTGCTCAGGTAGAGTGTACTCTACCTGCTCAGGTACTCTGTACTTTAAGTTATTCTGTACTCTACCTGCTAAGGTACTCTGTCCTCTACCTGCTCAGGTAGAGTGTACTCTACCTGCTCAGGTACTCTTTACTTTAAGTTATTCTGGCCTCTACCTGCTAAGGTAGAGTGTACTCTACCTGCTCAGGTACTCTGTACTTTAAGTTATTCTTTACTCTACCTGCTCAGGTAGAGTGTGCTCTACCTGCTCAGGTACTCTGTACTCTAAGTTGTTCTGTCCTCTACCTGCTAAGGTACTCTGTCCTCTACCTGCTCAGGTAGAGTGTACTCTACCTGCTCAGGTACTCTTTACTTTAAGTTATTCTGGCCTCTACCTGCTAAGGTACTCTGTACTCTACCTGCTCAGGTAGAGTGTACTCTACCTGCTCAGGTACTCTGTACTTTAAGTTATTCTGTACTCTACCTGCTCAGGTAGAGTGTGCTCTACCTGCTCAGGTACTCTGTACTCTAAGTTGTTCTGTCCTCTACCTGCTAAGGTACTCTGTCCTCTACCTGCTCAGGTAGAGTGTACTCTACCTGCTCAGGTACTCTGTACTCTAAGTTGTTCTGTCCTCTACCTGCTAAGGTACTCTGTCCTCTACCTGCTCAGGTAGAGTGTACTCTACCTGCTCAGGTACTCTGTACTTTAAGTTATCCTGTACTCTACCTGCTCAGGTAGAGTGTACTCTACCTGCTCAGGTACTCTGTCCTCTCCCTGCTCAGGTACACTGTACTCTACCTGCTAAGGTACTCTGTTCTCTAAGTTATTCTGTACTCTACCTGCTCAGGTACACTGTACTCTACCTGCTCAGGTACTCTGTACTCTACCAGCTCAGGTACACTGTACTCTACCTGCTCAGGTACACTGTACTCTACCAGCTCAGAAACACTGTCCTCTACCTGCTAAAGTAGAGTGTACTCTACCTGCTCAGGTACTCTGTACTCTAAGTTGTTCTGTACTCTACCTGCTAAGGTACTCTGTCCTCTACCTGCTCAGGTAGAGTGTACTCTACCTGCTCAGGTACTCTGTACTTTAAGTTATTCTGTACTCTACCTGCTCAGGTAGAGTGTACTCTACCTGCTCAGGTACTCTGTACTCTAAGTTGTTCTGTCCTCTACCTGCTAAGGTACTCTGTCCTCTACCTGCTCAGGTAGAGTGTACTCTACCTGCTCAGGTACTCTGTACTTTAAGTTATTCTGGCCTCTACCTGCTCAGGTACTCTGTACTCTAAGTTATTCTGTCCTCTACCTGCTCAGGCACACTTTCCTCTACCTGCTCAGGTACTCTGTACTTTAAGTTATCCTGTACTCTACTTGCTCAGGTAGAGTGTACTCTACCTGCTCAGGTACTCTGTCCTCTCCCTGCTCAGGTACACTGTACTCTACCTGCTAAGGTACTCTGTTCTCTTAGTTATTCTGTACTCTACCTGCTCAGGTACACTGTACTCTACCTGCTCAGGTACTCTGTACTCTACCAGCTCAGGTACACTGTACTCTACCTGCTCAGGTACACTGTACTCTACCAGGTCAGGAACACTGTCCTCTACCTGCTAAAGTAGAGTGTACTCTACCCGCTCAGGTACTCTGTACTCTAAGTTGTTCTGTACTCTACCTGCTAAGGTAGAGTGTACTCTACCTGCTCAGGTACTCTGTACTTTAAGTTATTCTGTACTCTACCTGTTCAGGTAGAGTGTGCTCTACCTGCTCAGGTACTCTGTACTCTAAGTTGTTCTGTCCTCTACCTGCTAAGGTACTCTGTCCTCTACCTGCTCAGGTAGAGTGTACTCTACCTGCTCAGGTACTCTTTACTTTAAGTTATTCTGGCCTCTACCTGCTAAGGTAGAGTGTACTCTACCTGCTCAGGTACTCTGTACTTTAAGTTATTCTTTACTCTACCTGCTCAGGTAGAGTGTGCTCTACCTGCTCAGGTACTCTGTACTCTAAGTTGTTCTGTCCTCTACCTGCTAAGGTACTCTGTCCTCTACCTGCTCAGGTAGAGTGTACTCTACCTGCTCAGGTACTCTTTACTTTAAGTTATTCTGGCCTCTACCTGCTAAGGTACTCTGTACTCTACCTGCTCAGGTAGAGTGTACTCTACCTGCTCAGGTACTCTGTACTTTAAGTTATTCTGTACTCTACCTGCTCAGGTAGAGTGTGCTCTACCTGCTCAGGTACTCTGTACTCTAAGTTGTTCTGTCCTCTACCTGCTAAGGTACTCTGTCCTCTACCTGCTCAGGTAGAGTGTACTCTACCTGCTCAGGTACTCTGTACTCTAAGTTGTTCTGTCCTCTACCTGCTAAGGTACTCTGTCCTCTACCTGCTCAGGTAGAGTGTACTCTACCTGCTCAGGTACTCTGTACTTTAAGTTATCCTGTACTCTACCTGCTCAGGTAGAGTGTACTCTACCTGCTCAGGTACTCTGTCCTCTCCCTGCTCAGGTACACTGTACTCTACCTGCTAAGGTACTCTGTTCTCTAAGTTATTCTGTACTCTACCTGCTCAGGTACACTGTACTCTACCTGCTCAGGTACTCTGTACTCTACCAGCTCAGGTACACTGTACTCTACCTGCTCAGGTACACTGTACTCTACCAGCTCAGAAACACTGTCCTCTACCTGCTAAAGTAGAGTGTACTCTACCTGCTCAGGTACTCTGTACTCTAAGTTGTTCTGTACTCTACCTGCTAAGGTACTCTGTCCTCTACCTGCTCAGGTAGAGTGTACTCTACCTGCTCAGGTACTCTGTACTTTAAGTTATTCTGTACTCTACCTGCTCAGGTAGAGTGTACTCTACCTGCTCAGGTACTCTGTACTCTAAGTTGTTCTGTCCTCTACCTGCTAAGGTACTCTGTCCTCTACCTGCTCAGGTAGAGTGTACTCTACCTGCTCAGGTACTCTGTACTTTAAGTTATTCTGGCCTCTACCTGCTCAGGTACTCTGTACTCTAAGTTATTCTGTCCTCTACCTGCTCAGGCACACTTTCCTCTACCTGCTCAGGTACTCTGTACTTTAAGTTATCCTGTACTCTACTTGCTCAGGTAGAGTGTACTCTACCTGCTCAGGTACTCTGTCCTCTCCCTGCTCAGGTACACTGTACTCTACCTGCTAAGGTACTCTGTTCTCTTAGTTATTCTGTACTCTACCTGCTCAGGTACACTGTACTCTACCTGCTCAGGTACTCTGTACTCTACCAGCTCAGGTACACTGTACTCTACCTGCTCAGGTACACTGTACTCTACCAGGTCAGGAACACTGTCCTCTACCTGCTAAAGTAGAGTGTACTCTACCCGCTCAGGTACTCTGTACTCTAAGTTGTTCTGTACTCTACCTGCTAAGGTAGAGTGTACTCTACCTGCTCAGGTACTCTGTACTTTAAGTTATTCTGTACTCTACCTGTTCAGGTAGAGTGTGCTCTACCTGCTCAGGTACTCTGTACTCTAAGTTGTTCTGTCCTCTACCTGCTAAGGTACTCTGTCCTCTACCTGCTCAGGTAGAGTGTACTCTACCTGCTCAGGTACTCTGTACTTTAAGTTATTCTGGCCTCTACCTGCTCAGGCACACTTTCCTCTACTTGCTCAGGTACTCCATCCTCTACCTGCTCAGGTACACTGTACTCTACCTGCTCAGGTACACTGTACTCTACCAGCTGAAGTACTCTGTTCTCTCCCTGCTCAGGTACACTGTCCTCTACCTGCTCAGGTACTCTGTCTTCTAAGTTATTATGTACTCTACCTGCTCAGGTACTCTGTACTCTACCTGCTCAGGTACACTGTACTCTACCAGCTCAGGTACACTGTCCTATACCTGCTCAGGTACACTGTACTCTGCTAGCTCAGGTACTCTGTCCTCTACCTGCTCAGGTACACTGTACTCTGCTAGCTCAGGTACACTGTCCTCTACCTGCTCAGGTACACTGTACTCTGCTAGCTCAGGTACTCTGTCCTCTACCAGCTCAGGTACATTGTACTCTACCTGCTCAGGTACACTGTCCTCTACCTGCTCAGGTACATTGTACTTTACCTGCTCAGTTACTCTGTCCTCTACCTGCTCAGGTACATTGTACTCTACCTGCTCAGGTACACTGTACTCTACCTGCTCAGGTACTCTGTACTCTACCTGCTCAGGTACTCTGTACTCTAAGTTGTTCTGTACTCTACCTGCTAAGATACTCTGTCCTCTACCTGCTGAGGTAGAGTGTACTCTACCTGCTCAGGTACTCTGTACTTTAAGTTATTCTGTACTCTACCTGCTCAGGTAGAGTGTGCTCTACCTGCTCAGGTACTCTGTACTTTAAGTTATTCTGGCCTCTACCTGCTAAGGTACTCTGTCCTCTACCTGCTCAGGTAGAGCGTACTCTACCTGCTCAGGTACTCTGTACTTTAGGTTATTCTGTACTCTACCTGCTCAGGTAGAGTGTACTCTACCTGCTCAGGTACTCTTTCCTCTCCCTGCTCAGGTACACTGTACTCTACCTGCTAAGGTACTCTGTTCTCTAAGTTAATCTGTACTCTACCTGCTCAGGTACACTGTACTCTACCTGCGCAGGTACTCTGTACTCTACCAGCTCAGGAACACTGTCCTCTACCTGCTAAAGTAGAGTGTACTCTACCTGCTCAGGTACTCTGTACTCTAAGTTGTTCTGTACTCTACCTGCTAAGGTACTCTGTCCTCTTCCTGCTCAGGTAGAGTGTACTCTACCTGCTCAGGTACTCTGTACTTTAAGTTATTCTGTACTCTACCTGCTCAGGTAGAGTGTACTCTACCTGCTCAGGTACTCTGTACTCTAAGTTGTTCTGTCCTCTACCTGCTAAGGTACTCTGTCCTCTACCTGCTCAGGTAGAATGTACTCTACCTGCTCAGGTACTCTGTACTTTAAGTTATTCTGGCCTCTACCTGCTCAGGTACTCTGTACTTTAAGTTATTCTGTCCTCTACCTGCTCAGGCACACTTTCCTCTACCTGTTCAGGTACTCCATCCTCTACCTGCTCAGGTACTCCGTCCTGTGCCTGCTCAGGTACTCTGTCCTCTACCTGCTCAGGTACACTGTACTCTACCTGCTCAGGTACACTGTCCTCTACCTGCTCAGGTACTCTGTACTCTACCTGCTCAGGCACTCCTTCCTCTACCTAATCAGGTACTGCTCAGGTAGCCCGTACTGTACCTGCTCACCTGTTTTCTCAAGTTGTTCATTCAAAATTTGTCTACAAACTTTCCCCTGCTAAAATTGATTATGAAATGAAAAGACTCAAAACTGAAGGAAGAAATGTTTTCCTGTGTGTGTGTGTGTGTGTTCGTGTGTGTGTATCTTGCAGCCTGTTGCTATGGTGATGGTTACATAGTTACAGCACAATCAGTCTATATACCCTTCGTTTTGTCTGGCACGTCGTGTGTGAGGCCTCAGTTTAATCACAACACTGTTGCTAGGAAACAAGCGACTGGTGATGCTTACAGAAACCAGTTTAATGTTGATGTTTACTGGGAGTCAGAAATTGTTCATTCAGTTTCTTCTCAGCTTATTTTTGTGTTTATTCAGACACGTGACATATGTAACATACGTCGGTTTCACCTTAATGAATCTACACAGGGCAGACAGGCTGACAGTATCATCCCTGTAGCTTATCTTAGTTTAGCTTAGCACGAACGCTGGAAACTACTCTAAATGTCAAATATGAACACTGTAAACATGTTTGAAATAAATAGAAGATTTGATGTTGACATGTAGACGTAATCAGCGTGACTGCACACTTTGTCATCACTACAGATAGTACTCATCACTGTGACGTCCAAAGCTCAAACACGAGACAACATAGTAGTAATAATAATAATAATAATAATAACAGTAATAATAATAATAATAATAATGATAAGAATAAGAATAAGAATACATTTTATTCATAATGCACTTGACATTCCAAGGAATCTCAAAGTACTGCAAAACAAATGATAAAAACAACAGTGTAGTACAGTCAACTACTAGAAGAAGTCAGGTGCTGACGTGCTGACGTACTGCAGTAAGCGTGTTGTGTCATTTCCGGTGTTTCTGTGACAGCATCTCTGTGCTGCTCTAGCGAACTCCTACCAGCTTGCTTTCTTTTTTCCCCACCTCAGTTGCTTAACATCTAATTCACTTCTTAACCTACACTAGTTCTGTTTAAGCACTTATAGCTCTCCTCTTTTTTACGATTTTCTTGCTAATCTCTTAGCTGTTGTTTGCATGTTACTAGCCTTGGTAGCTACATTAGCTTTACAGTTAGTGATGGCTTCTCCCTCTGCTCTTTCTTGCTCAGTGTGCCAGATGTTTAGTTATGCCTCTGCCTCCTTTAGCGACAGTGGTAATTGTAACAAGTGTAGCTTATTTGCTGCGTTGGAGGCGAGGCTTAGTGAATTAGAAGTGCGGCTCCGCACCATGGAAAATCACTTGGTAGCTGCGATAGTTATCCAGCCCCCTGTAACCAGCATGGAGCCACATAGCATAGCCTCTGCTAGCGGCCCCACTGTAACCCCCGTGCAGCCGGGAGGTTGGGTAACTGAAGCCCACAGTTCACCATCCAGCCTGTTCATGTTTCCAACCGCTTTTCCACACTCAACGACACACCCGCTGAGGATAAAACTCTGGTTATTGGCAGCTCTATTCTGAGGAACGTGAAGTTAGCAACACCAGTGGCCATAGTCAAATGTATCCCTGGGGCCAGAGCGGGCGACACTGAATCAAATTTAAAACTGCTGGCTAAAGCTAAACGTAGATTCAATAAGTTTGTTATTCACGTCGGCGGCAATGACACCCAGTTACGCCAGTCAGAGGTCACTAAAATTAATATTGCCTCGGTGTGTGAATATGCAAAAATGATGTTGTACTCTGTAGTTTTCTCTGAACATGATGACATGTTTAGCTGCATGTCATCATTTAATCGCTGGCTGTCCAGGTGGTGTCCAGCAAACAATGTGGGTTTCATTAATAATTGGCAAACTTTCTGGGGAAAACCTGGTCTTATTAGGAGAGACGGCATTCATCCCACTTTGGATGGAGCTGCTTTCATATCTAGAAACCTGGCAAAATTTATTAGTAATTCAAATCCCTGACAACCCAGAGTTGAGATCCGGACTCAGAGTCGCAGTTCTAACCTCTTAGGAGCTTCTGGGGCGATAGGCCTAGAAAAAGCACCCAGTCTGTGCAGCAGCGCAGCCAATTACTGACCTGTTGCTGACATGAGATATGCACATAGCAACAGAAATTTATCCAATTAGCGTCATCAAATCTGATGCCTAAAGGGCGATTAATTTATCGCCCCAGCTGAGTCTGTCGGTGATGGATGCAGACACTCAAGACAGATGATTTCAGCAGCAGCCCCCTAATTCAATAAGGTCTCTTCTCCAAAATCCGTTTCAGAGAAGAACATCGGTGAAAAAATAACAAATAAAACAACTTGGCCCAGATCAACTGGACATCAAAATTAGCCAACAAGCCAGTGAAAAAGCTAAAGTGTATACGAGAGGCTTCTCGCATAATTGGTACAACAGGAAGGCTTGGCTACCTGGATGCAGTCATGTAAATGCGGTATTTTGCTTCCCATGTTTACTTTTTAAAACGGTGGGGACAGATACAACATGGACTGTTACAGGAGTGAGGGACATGAAGCATTTATCTGAGAAGATTAAGAGACATGAGTGTACGAAAGCACGGTCAAGCTAGCCATGCTAGGCAGAGCTAACATTGCTACACAGCTGGACGAAGGTCACAGATGTGGAAAAACATATCATAGCTACATATCATTTGAGCATCATGCCTTTGTTTTTAGCAGTCCTCCCATTCGTTGCATCACAGTTTACAGACCACCCCACCATTCCACCTCTTTTATCATTGATTTCTCAGAACTATTAACAATCATACACACAAACTATAACAGAATTTTAATAACTGGTGATTTTAATTTACATGTTGATAATACCTTGGATTCAATGTCCAGAGAATTTTTAAACATTTTAACCTGCATGGATTTTAAACGAAACAACAGAGGACACACCGGTGGACAGGCCATAGGTTATGACCAGGTGTAGGGCGTGTCCTCTGTTGTTGACCTGGCTGTGTCTGACCACTACTGTGTGTATTTTAACATCACCAGTTTTAGCCATCAGGAGGCCCAGATGAGAACAGTAAGGAAACGCTACCTAACTTCTGAAGTTGCTGCAAATTTTTTAGCCAGATTTTACAGACCACTCCTGCAGAGATTTTACCTGCACCCTGTGATTTTATTGTGGACAATTTTAACAGTAAATTAAAGTCAACACTTGACTCAGTGGCTCCACTTTTAACCAAAACAATAAAAACAAAACCTACACCCGCGTGGAGAAATGATGATATCAAAAGACTGAAAAGAAAATGCAGGAGTGCAGAGAGGAGGTGGACAAAAAACAAATTGACAGTTCATTATGAAATATTACGCGATCAACTCAAATCCTACAATAAAACAGTCAAACAGAATATCCCACTTTTCAAAACTCATTTCCGATCATAAAAACAACCCCAAATTTCTTTTCTTCACCTTCGATCTTTTAACCAGCACCAATTTTAACAAACCATCCAACATATCAACAGACGCCCTCTGTGAGGACTTTGCAGACCACTTCAGAAGTAAAATCGATGATGTCAGATCCAGTCTTTTATCCCAACAGAAAGTCATTTTTAAACACACCTGGATCATTGCTTTTACCTGAGGAAACACTGGAGAGTTTTGCCCTGGTTGATGCGAGGACACTTCGTCGAGTTTTCTCCCAGGTAAACCCAACAACCTGCCTTTTAAATCCGATTCCCACATCACTTTTAAAAACATTTTATGGATTCTTTGTTCGGCACTGGCGAGAACCCGAAGAAACCCAAATAGTAGGAGACAGGCGGAGTAAATAACACAATAATTTATTACAAAAACAGCAGCAAAAAACACAAAAACGACTGCACGGAGAAGTGAGCTGCCTGGTGGTGACAGAAGGCAAGAGCTCTGGAGA
Organism: Cromileptes altivelis; assembly: GCA_013133815.1. Taxonomy (NCBI): domain Eukaryota; kingdom Metazoa; phylum Chordata; class Actinopteri; order Perciformes; family Serranidae; genus Cromileptes; species Cromileptes altivelis. Next base: position 89,672 of record CM023139.1, read on the forward strand.
ATAAAGATGGTGAGGCACCAAACTGTGAATGACAGAGACAAAAAACACAATTCAGTGGAGCTGGTCAAAAAGAGAAGCAGGCAAAATACTCACGAGGCGAAGAAACTCAAGTAAGAGTAGCGCTACCGAATGAGACGGAACTATCTGGCACTGAATTGAAGTCAGAGCCATCTTAAGAATATAGCCAGAGTCCGCCCGTTTCTCTCTCAGGCTAACACGGAGGTGCTGATGCATGCTTTTATCTCTTGTCGTTTAGATTACTGTAATGCCCTGCTCTCTGGTCTTCCCAAAAAGACCATCTCTAACCTGCAGCTACTCCAAAACTCAGTCACACAAGTGCTGATGAGGACCAGAGGGTGGGTGCACATTACACAAGTGTTAAAATTGCTGCATTGGCTCCCCGTGTGTTTCAGGATCGGTTTTAAGGTTCTTTTATTAGTTTTTAAATGTCTTAACGGTCTTGGGCCACCTTATTTATCTGACCTGCTTTTATCATATCAACCCTCGCGGACCCTGAGGTCCTCCGGCACCGGCCTTTTAATTGTTCCAAAACTCAGAACAAAAACCCACGGGGAGGCTGCATTCAGCCATTATGGCCCTCACTTGTGGAACAGCCTGCCACAGAGCATCAGAATTGCAGAGACTGTTGTTTTTAAAAGGAGGCTCAAGACTCACCTTTTTAATTTGGCTTTTAACTGATTTCTTCTACTCTTTTAATTCTTCTATTATATGTTCTTTTTAATTTCTTATGCTTTTAAATGATTTATTTTTAAATCTTTATGCATTTTATTATTATCAAGTTTCTAAATCTTCATTTATTTATTATTATTAATATTATTTTAATCTTTAAATCTTTAATTTTGTCTAAATCCTTACATTTTTATGCATTTTATCACTATTTTATCTCCTACTTGTTTTATCTTATCATATTGCCTTTTAGTCTCCAGTGTTTCCTCATGGGGGCCTCCACACCGGGAGGTGTGTCTGGTCTGCCCACTGGTACATCATTCTGGAGAGCCCTCAGATCCAGAGGACTGGGAGGCTCTGCACCATGTGTGGAGTCCACCCCGGTCTGTCTGGGTCAGGGTGGTCTCTGTGGCGGCGCTCCCTGTGGCCGAAGGCTGCGACGCCTCTCGGTGTGGATGAGCTCCCCATAGGTGGTTCTTTCCTCACCTGGTTCCTCAGTGCCCTGCCATGTTATTAACTATATTGACTCTGTGTGTGTGTGGGTGTGTGTGTGTTTATATGTGGGGGGCAGGTTTTCAATATGCATGTAGTATTTTTGTTTGTTTTTTTTTCTGTGAAGCACTTTGTGCTGCATTTTTAATGCATGAAAAGTGCTATACAAATGAAATTTGATTGATTGATTGATTGATCCCCAGGATCAGTACTTTATTTTCAGACCTTGGTGGATTTGCTGCGTTCTTTTCCCGGTCATTCAAGCGAACCAGTGTGCTTGATCAAGTAGTGGCACACAGACTTCCTGGAACTTCGACAACCAAGTGGAACTTCTACAGTTGTGCTGTTAACACTGTGTATGAGCACAGGGATGGCCTCCTTCAGTGTTTCCAGACCATCAGAGACTCTGGTGACTCTGAAGCTCTAATTGTCAGAGAGGCTGGGGGCTTTGTGAGAATGCTGGAAGATGAGGATTTCTGCTTTTTCCTGGCGTTGTTTCACAAATAATTATTTATCATTAGCTGAGAAAAATGCTTAATATGATATTTTTTTGCAATCTTAAACCGTGTAAAAAACATAAATGACACGACAGCAACTCATAAATACTTGTTTCATCATTTTAAACACAGTAAACAGGAAATTCATTTAGGATGATAATATATACAGTCTATTAAACACAGTACACTATGACAAGACTATTTTATTTTATGCCTCCAGTATGTTAGTTTCTGAAACAGTAATTGTGTGTTTTTGACTAGGGACTCCATTCCTTCTCTGGGTGAGGAATACAGTGGATCTGTGTCGCAGCAGCCCACAAAGAAATGGACGACACTTGGACAAGGAGAATAGCAGCAGTTGGCTACAGAGGTAAGCTGTAACATTACAGTTCTGTTTACACTCAATCAGGTGTTTTTACTTTTTTATTTATTAATGTGCAAAATGACCCTCTGCTATGTTTCTCTGTCTACCTTCCTCAATTCCTGAGTAATATTAAGAGTTATATATTTGTTTTTATTACGCCATGTTCAATTCACCACACAACTACTGAGGAAGGCAGACACTGAAGTGTTTAGATGTGGTTACTTCACATTCCTGATGTTAAGCAATAAGCTATCCCATCTTCTCACAAAATAACATGCTCATCTCGTAAGAGGATGCTGATGAAATTATTTGGACTAACAGATGTGAAAATTAAATTCTGATGTTTACTATGTGTACTGGCCTGCTATTTTTTATTTATGTATTATGTCACAGGTATGTGGTACCATACTGAGTCACACCAGAGATCAGTTCTCTTTGACCAAGCACCTCATCAGCAGTGGTGGTGCACTGACTCTGTTCCAGTTTTTCATGGAGAACAACCTTCAGGCCACATTCACTGAGACTGTCAATCTTCTCAAGATTCTCATCACCTCACCCATGACAACAGCAGAATCAGAGAAGGGCTTCTCTACTTTAAAGAGGATCAAGACCTTCCTGAGGAATACCATGACGCAGGATCGCCTGAATGCTCTGGCCATGCTCTCCATGGAGAAAAACCTTGTCAAAAACATCCCTGACATCAATAATAGGGCCACTGAGAGCTTTGCCACTCAGAAGGACAGAAGGACAAAATTCCTGTACAAATAGATATCAGACACACACACACACACACACACACACACACACACACACATATTCCCTAGACCAAATCTTTCTTTGTATATAGTTGACCTTTGCACAATACATCATCCAGCAATATATTGTTATATTGCACTTTAGAAATTTCTAATACTTTGTCTTAATAGTGTGTTTTTAGTCATATATGTAATCTGTTCATCATTTTCTTGATTGTTTAGTCTATAAAATGTTTTTCATTGACTCATATTAGACATATGAAAGAAGCAAAAAAAAATGTTTGGAATCTTACCTTGGAAAATCACTCCAGCGCTGACATTATTATCAAAATTGTTGCAGATAATATTTTTCTTGATCGAGTAATTGAAAAATCAGTTAATTGTTGCAGTTCTGATCACATTAGTAACATTTAGCTTGATCATAAAGTACTGTACAGTATTCTTCCAGCCAAAGGTTTGAGTTCAGCCACTCTATATTCATTTCTTTATTATACATCCTTTATACAGTGTAAATTTCATAGATACATTACTACAATCTATATAATTGTATGTTATTGTATATAGTCCACTTTGCACTCTGTTTTGGTGGCGTGTCTCTTGCGTAGCCGATACGCACCGTTTCATGTGCTCAGCTGTGCACCTCTGCCACAAGGGGGCACTGGCGTAACAGTCAACAGCCTTGTGTGTAAAAATGTGTCAATATAATTAAGTCATTTGTTTACATGTTCAGTTTCAAGTGCAAAACTTGTGTTTGTGCAATATGCTGTTTACGTTTTTGTGAAAGAATGCCTCAGCTTTTTAATACTGGCATTAAATAATTACTATTTCACAGAGCACTGGTATCCTGCCATTTGTGTTAAATTGTATTGGGATAGTTACTGAAACTGGCTTAATATGGCAAAGCCCCACCTAGAATATTTTTCACTAGCTGCCACTGCAAATGGTGTCTGTCCCCTGACCACCTAAATTATCTAAATCTAAAAGTAAACAAAGAGGAGTTGTGCATAACAACCTCATAAAAATTAAAACCTCTTCTGTGACAGAAAGACGAAACAGGAGAATTAAATGCGGACTGTTAAATATCAGGTCTCTATCATCTAAAGCAGTGTTAGTAAATGAATTAATATCCGATAATCATATTGATTTACTCAGTCTCACCTACATCACATCTGTGGAACATCTACATCACTTCTGTTGAACACCAAAATCACATCTGTATAACACCTGCATTACATCTGTGGAACACCTACATCACATCTGTTGAAAACCTACATCACATCTGTATAACACCTACATCACATCTGTATAACACCTACATCACATCTGTGGAACACCCACATCTGTGGAACACCTACATCACATCTGTTGAACACCTACATCACATCTGTGGAACACCTACATCACATGTGTGGAACACCTACATCACATCTGTGGAACACCTACATCACATCTGTTGAACACCTACATCACATCTGTGGAACACCCACATCTGTGGAACACCCACATCTGTGGAACACCTACATCACATCTGTGGAACACCTACATCACATCTGTTGAACACCTACATCACATCTGTGGAACACCCACATCTGTGGAACACCTACATCACATCTGTGGAACACCTACATCACATCTGTTGAACACCTACATCACATCTGTATAACACCTACATCACATCTGTGGAACACCTACATCACATCTGTGGAACACCCACATCTGTGGAACACCTACATCACATCTGTTGAACACCTACATCACATCTGTGGAACACCTACATCACATCTGTGGAACACCTACATCACATCTGTGGAACACCTACATCACATCTGTATAACACCTACATCACATCTGTGGAACACCCACATCTGTGGAACACCTACATCACATCTGTTGAACACCTACATCACATCTGTGGAACATCTGCATCATGCCTGTGGAACACCTACATCACATCTGTGGAACATCTGCATCATGCCTGTGGAACACCTACATCACATCTGTATAACAGCTGCATCAAATCTGTGGAACACCTACATCACATCTGTTGAGCACCTACATCACATACATCACATCTTTAGCTGATGACTTTCAGAAAAACATGAGGCTGATGACTCTCCTCAGAGGAATCTGAAGCTGATGACTCTCCTCAGAGGAACCTGAGGCTGATGACTCTCCTCAGAGGAATCTGAAGCTGATGACTCTCCTCAGAGGAACCTGAGGCTGATGACTCTCCTCAGAGGAATCTGAAGCTGATGACTCTCCTCAGAGGAACCTGAGGCTGATGACTCTACCCGGAGGAACCCAAGACTGATTACTCTCCTCAGAGTAACCTGGAGCTGATGACTCTCCTCAGAGGAACCTGCGGCTGATGACTTTCTCAGAGGAACCTTTTTCCAGCAGCTGGTCATATGTTTCTTCTGCAGCTTGAGGTCTCAGCTGTGAGAGAGGAAACACTGAAACTTCCAGGGCATCAGAGACTATGATCATGATCAGTCAATCAATCAATTTTATTTATAAAGCCCAATATCACAAATTACAATTTGCCTCACAGGGCTTTACAGCATACAACATCCCTCTGTCCTTAGGACACTCACAGCTGATCAGGAAAAAGTCCTCAAAAAAACCCTTTAACAGGGAACAAAACGGTAGAAACCTCAGGAAGAGCAACTGAGGAGGGATCCCTCTTCCAGGACGGACAGACGCGCAATAGATGTCGTACAGAACAGATCAGCATAATAAATTAACAGTAATCCCTATGACACAATGAGAGAGAGAGAGAGAGATGAAGGACAGACGGTACTGACAGTAGCTTACAACAACATTAATGAAACTAATAATATTATAATTATAATTCTGGCTATTGTGGTACAATATGTTGAAAGTATATATTAAAGAGGCAACAAACAGCATCTTTTCCTAAATATATCATGATGAAAATAATGTGGGTTGCACAGGGTAGTGGCCACAGTAAAATCAGACTGTCAGCGTTTACATAGGTTACTTAGTGGCTTTGCAATCTTTGCAATAAGCTTCTGCCACCAGTGCCAAAATTTCGCGGAAAAAATCTGCTTTATGGCAGGAAAGGTGTCATGTATTGCAAAACTGGTCGGTCAGCCAATCAGGGACTGGAGCTGGTTCTTATGAGGAGTTGGGCATGAGATAGTTGAGTCACAAGCACAATGGCAGACGGGCAAAGTTTGAAGACAAGTGAAAAACGGCCTAGCGAAAGACAAGGAGCTCCTCTGCGTGAGGAGGTAAAGAAGAGCAACAAGGAGAGTGATAAAAGAAGAGGAAAAACAAGAGTAAACCTCAGTCAGGCGTTCAAGAGATGGAGGGAGCTCCATGACCAATGAGGCTTCAAAACCCATGTCCAGCTAGCTTTCTTTCTAATGTATCAGTAAGTAACACGGCTAAATGTTAGCTAGACCAGAGAGGACTGTACTGCACTGGCTGCTAGTTCATTCTTAGCTGGCTAGCATCGCAAATCGCCGCAACCAGGGAGCGGGTAGCGAGTGTTGGTCGGCTGAGATCCTGGTTGCCATTCTATGGCAGCCCTCGGACAGTGATACCCCACTCCCTTCCTTCTGTTCTCTTCTCACGGAGGCAGCTATCAATGGACATCACCCAGCTAAGTTACGGCCAGCTAAGTGAACACTGGACTTTTCACTGCAACGGCCTTAAACTGAGGAGCATCAAAATCAGTTAACGTTAGTCCACACAGCCTCCGAAGCTGGCCTGGAGAGCAGGGGGATCATGTCGGTCACTGGCCATAAATGTGAGGGCAGCCTTCGCAGCTTCTGGGCACCCAGCATCTCCGACCGTGAGAAGTGGAGTAAAATCCTCTCCTCCGCTGCCGTTTGTCTGGTGAATGCCTCTCCTCTGTCAACACACTCTGCCAGCAGTTTAATAATATTGATGCCAGTTGTAACATTTGAATCTTTCAGTAGTAAGCCATGTTCTAAGCGGGATAATGTATAATGAGCCGGTGACTGTTGAAAAATAACTCCGCTGTGCGTCAGGGTTCCATTCCCCTGTCGGGAGTTATGTTTCAACAGTCACCGGCTCACTATACATTATCCCTTACGTGTCTACTGTTGTTTGTACTGATACTGTACATATTGGTATCATTTACTGTGAGTTGTTTGTACTGGTGCTGTGAATTCTGCTATAATTATTTGCATTACTATTTGTTTTTTTCATCAGATAAATCTGATAATTGTTGCTTGGTCTCTTTACTGATTAATTTAGTAGAGTGGCCACACACCTTCTCATTCTACATATACATAGATAGATATATACATATATAGAGGTATACTGGTGGCTTTACAGCCTACATTTTATTCATTATCTCTGATCCCCATGCTCAATTTAGTGCGAGCAACACTGCTGACACTAGGTGGCACCACGCTAAAAAAAAAACCTGAATCCTACCTGTTGCCTGTTTAAAGTCTGATAGTAGCCTATACATATATGACAATAATCATATGTGTATAATAACAGTAGAAGTATGACTAATGACTAATGATAACAACAGCAGCAGGAGGCATCTGGCAGGACCACGGCAGCTGCACAACCACACACATCACACTATCCAGGCACCGCTGTGATACTGTGGGTTTTTTTTTTTGGGGAGTTTTTCCTTATCCGCTGTGAGGGTCTTAAGGACAGAGGGATGTCGTATGCTGTAAAGCCCTGTGAGGCAAATTGTGATTTGTGATATTGGGCTTTATAAATAAAATTGATTGATTGATTGATTGATTGATATGAGTTAACCTGAGAGACAGTGGAGCACAAAGGCTCCGGAGAAGAAGCCGAGTTAGTGACATGCAGTGGAGCCCAGTTAGTGACATGTAGTAGAGCCCAGTTAGTGACATGCACTACAGCAGAGTTAGTGACATGCAGTAGAGCCCAGTTAGTGACATGCACTACAGCAGAGTTAGTGACATGAAGTAGAGCCCAGTTAGTGACATGCACTACAGCAGAGTTAGTGACATGAAGTAGAGCCCAGTTAGTGACATGCAGTACGGCCGAGTTAATGACATGCAGTAGAGCCCAGTTAGTGACATGCAGTACGGCCGAGTTTATGACATGCAGTAGAGCCCAGTTAGTGACATGCAGTACGGCCGAGTTAATGACATGCAGTAGAGCCCAGTTAGTGACATCCAGTACGGCCGAGTTTATGACATGCAGTAGAGCCCAGTTAGTGACATGCAGTACGGCCGAGTTAATGACATGCAGTAGAGCCCAGTTAGTGACATCCAGTACGGCCGAGTTTATGACATGCAGTAGAGCCCAGTTAGTGACATGCAGTACGGCCGAGTTAGTGACATGCAGTAGAGCCCAGTTAGTGACGCAGTACGGCCGAGTTAATGACATGCAGTAACAGGACATGACAGACTTTTGACTGTGACTCTTTCACAGTACTGAGTTAAACATCATAAATAAAGGGTTAATGCACATCTCAGCCTGATTTTCAGAAACAGACACTAGAGGGTTCAAGCCTGGAGTTTGGGGACAAATATTTAGACCTGTTTTGGCGTCTTTGGAGCAGCAGTGGTAAAATAATACCAAACCTGAAAAATTGCTCCCCAGGACTCATCACAGAGTTTGTGTCTGACTGATGCTACAAATATTAACATGTTTTATTTTGAGCTGAAGACGCGGAGAATATTTCATGACAGATGACTGACAGATGGACGTGTGTGTTTGTCTTAGAGACACTTTTACTGCATTAGGAAAATAAGGAACAAACGAGCAGTGTGTTTTTAGTGTCGGATTATATGCTGTCAGCATTTTGTTTTGGGAGGCGGTGGGGGTTCATATTTTGGAGGGACAGAAATGGGGGGGTGGTTATGAAGTCGGGGACAAACAGTTTATTTCTGCTCTGGTTAGCAAACACAGCAGGCGGCAGCCTCGGAGAAAAGACCCAGAGGATAATTATGTGATGTTCATGGGAAAAAGAACAGAGCTGTGCGTTAATGTTTTTTATTGTTTTTATTGTTTAATTACTTGATTAATTATTGATTGGTAGATTTATTTATTTATTCTCTTTTCTCATTGAATAAATGTCGTATAATTGCATGGTTTTATTTCTTTGCAGTTTGTCTCTCCCATCTGAATTGTAAAGCATTTTGTGCTGCACTTTGTGCATGAAAGGTGCGAGATAAAGTTCATTAATGATCACAATGCTAGCAGGAGGCGGGAGGTCTGACGATTCCAGCAAGGGAAGAGGGAGAAATTAAACAAAATAAGATAAAATAGGAAAAACCTGTCTCCCTCTTCTATTTTCAGCGTTTAATCAAGGTGGAGGCAGGCGGCTGGAGGTCCGAGACTTCCAGCGAGGGGAGCGGTAGAAACAAACAGCCAATGTGTGTCTGTGTGTGTTATGTTCAGGTGTTGTCACGTAAATAACAGTGCCCAAGCAATAAACAGGACAGACAATAGGGTTTTATTTCTATTTACGCTACATTTTCACTGAAAGCTGACCAAATCCAACCCGAGCCTGAATACAATTTATACATTTTTGGCCAAACCCGGCCCGACCTGTCAGGGACCGTAGGGCTCAGATCGCTACACTCTAGTGTGTGTATGTGTCCCTATTGAGGCCTATCTGAATTTCTGTCTTTGAGAGATATTATTGTGTAATATAACTGAATTTTCTATCTATACATATAAACTTTAAATAGGCTATAGGCCTATTAAAATTATAAGGCATCTTGGGGTAAACTGCGAGTATCATTTAAGTAGGCTATGTCGTGGCCAGGTTGAGGGTCCTCTTTTTTGTAAATCAAAATATGGTCACCCTCTATTACCCAACATGTAATATGTAGACATGATGGTTCACTGACAAAGCAGCAATATGTAATGACTTGGGATAAGAGCACATTGTTTTGTTAGCATGTTGGTATGCTAATGTAAGCAGGAAGTGCTCACAGTCAGGGAACACAAATGGTTGTGTCATGTTAAATGTTAATTCAAAGTGAACTTTGAGAATTTAAAGTTTTTACACCAACATGCTTTAAAATGAATTTAAAGTACAACTCAAATTTTGTCAATATTTTTAATTGTTACTGTTAACATCTGTCTCTGTTTATCTCTCATTGTGCCATATGGATCACTATACATTTATTATGTTCATTTGTTCTGTACCACATCTACTGTCTGTCTGTCCATCCTGGAGACAGATCTGTCCTCAGTGTCTCTTCCTGAGGTTTCTACCACCCCCACCCCCTGTTAAGCATTTTCTGGGGAGTTTTTCCTAAACCGCTGTGAGGGTCCTAAGGACAGAAGCACAGAGGACAGAGGGACAGAGGGTCCAAAGGACAGAGGACAAAGGGATGTTGTCTGCTGTAACACCTCTGAGACAAACTGTGATTTGTGATTTTGGGCTTTATAAATAAAACTGAAATCGTCAAAGAATTTAAGTATTCACCACTTTTACAAAGAGAACAGTTCAAAGTTCTCAAGTTTCCATGGAACTTCACACATTTAGCATTTTAGCCATGTTAGCATGGCTCAGCTTTCATCAGGGTCAGTGTCCTTTTGACAGACTAAGTTATGCCAACACACCTAGTTAACATGTATGTTAGCATGCTAATGTGCTAATGCATCCTTTACATCTTTTTGGGTGGATTGTAGAAATGAAACATTCTTACATTCACGACGAGTGTTCTCATCATGAAGGGGTTAAAAATGAAGCAGCGCTACATACATGAACTTTAAATTTAATCACCATGAAACCAGTGTCACCTCCGTGTTATGAATATTTATGAAACATATTAAGAAGTATTAAAAAGGGTTATAAATCTTTTTGGAGCATCACGTTGGATTTCTGGGAGTCTTCAGAGAAATCTGATTTTCCAGTTGTTGTCACGTCTTGAATGTTGATGTGGAAAGTTGAAAGACTGGAAGCTGTCAAGTGGTGTGAATTGAACATGTGGCACGTGTAGTTCAGAATTGTAGACATGAAAAGTCTCATGACCAGTGCAGTGATTGAGGAAGGCCTTTGTCATGGTAACGTACAGCTGTGACTGATGGCTGAGTTCACTGGGAGTCCTGGTGCATCGTTAAGGTGATTACTGACACCTGTGTGAAAGGTACAAATCTCTGCTGCGATGAAGAAGACCTGCTTTGGTCAGCTGATGTTGTTGAGGACTCAATCAATCAATCAATCAATCAATTTTATTTATAAAGCCCAATATCACAAATCACAATTTGCCTCACAGGGCTTTACAGCATACGACATCCCTCTGTCCTTAAGACCCTCACAGCGGATAAGGAAAAACTCCCCAAAAAAACCCCCTTTATCGGGGAAAAAAAAACGGTAGAAACCTCAGGAAGAGCAACTGAGGAGGGATCCCTCTTCCAGGACGGACAGACGTGCAATAGATGTCGTACAGAACAGATCAGCATAATAAATTAACAGTAATCTATATGACACAATGAGACAGAGAGAGAGAGAGAGAGAGAGAGAGAGAGAGAGATATGCAGGTAATGACAGTAGCTTACAACAACGTTAATGAAAGTAATAATATTATAGTTATAGTTCTGGCTATTGTGATACAATATGTTGAAAGTATGTATTAATATGTGACAGTATACATGTGTGACAATAGTCATATGTGTAAAATAACAGTATGACTAATGACTAATGATGGCAGCAGCAGCAGCAGGAGGCATCTGGCAGGACCACGGCAGCAGCACAACCACACACGTCACGCTGTCCAGGCACCGCTGTGATATGAGTTAATCTGAGAGACAGTGGAGCACAAAGGCTCCGGAGAAGAAGCCGAGTTAGTGACATCCAGAATGGCCGAGTTAGCAAGATGCAGTAATAGAATACGAGAGAGAGAGAGAGAGAGAGAAGGAGAGAAGGAGAGAGGGTGCCCGGTGTATTATAGGGGGGTCCTCCGGCAGACTAGGCCTAAGTCAGCCTAACTAGGGGCTGGTACAGGGCAAGCCTGAGCCAGCCGTAACTATAAGCTTTATCAAAGAGGAAAGTCTTAAGTCTAGTCTTAAATGTGGAGACGGTGTCTGCCTCCCGGACCGTAACAGGAAGATGATTCCACAGGAGAGGAGCCTGATAGCTGAAGGCTCTGGCTCCTGATCTACTTTTGGAGACTTTAGGGACCACGAGTAACCCTGCGTTCTCAGAGCGCAGTGTTCTGGTGGGATAATATGGCACTATGAGCTCTCTAAGATATGATGGAGCTTGACCATTTAGAGCTTTATAAGTTAACAGTAGGATTTTAAATTCAATTCTGGATTTTACAGGGAGCCAGTGCAGAGAAGCTAAAACAGGAGAAATATGATCTCGTTTCTTAGTTCCTGTTAGTACACGTGCTGCTGCATTCTGAATTAGCTGGAGAGTTTTTAGGGACTTACTGGAGCTACCTGATAGTAGAGAGTTACAGTAATCCAGCCTTGAGGTAACAAAAGCGTGGACCAATTTTTCTGCATCTTTTCGGGTCAGGATAGGCCTAATTTTCGCAATATTACGCAGATGAAAAAATGCAGTCCGTGAGGTTTGTTTTAAATGAGAATTAAAAGACAAATCTTGATCAAATATTACTCCGAGGTTTCTTACGGTAGTGCTAGAGGCCAGAGCAATGCCATCAAGAGAAACTATGTCATCAGATAAAGAGTCTCTGAGTTGTTTGGGGCCAAGAACAATAACTTCAGTTTTGTCTGAAAAGGACTCCTTTCAGTTTCAGATGAATTTGTGGATTTTCGTTCCTCCTGAACTGAAGTTGAGTGTTTGGCGGTCAGAGTGGAGCGGGGTGACTCCAGATGAACATTCAGCCGTATGAGTGTAAAAACAACATCTCTTATCCATCTGCGCAGCTCTTTATGAAACCACTAATTAGAGCTGATGTAGGTCATGAACTGACCCCAGGTCAGCTGTTACACTCCTGCATGCTGCCTGTTTGTCTTTGTTTCAGCTAGATGATGAATCAACAGAATTTACACCAGTGGGTGGTTTAATTTCTGCAGAGATGATTTAAAAGGTTTATTAATATATAGTATGTTTCTGCTGCTGCTTGTCTTCTTACAAAATAAATGTTTTTTTATTTAGTTTTATTTGTTTGGCACTTCCTGTAAAAAAAAAAGTGAAATTATGTTTGTAGAGAAACTCTGTCTGTTCAGAGCTGTTCTGTTTGTATAACTTTATTGGATATTTTATTGTGTTGCCTGATACGTGATGATGGGAGACTTGATGTTTATTATTTTATCAAGGGTGGGTTTTGGGGGGGGGGGGCACTGTCCTTTATTTGATATCACTAATGGGGACGACCTGAACTGTCACAACAACATGATCCCCATACAAGGAATTAACCCTGAAATACTGTGTGTCCTTCTGTGACAGAGGACCAGTCCACTTCCTGTTTCCTGTCGTCACTGTTAACTGACACTGGCGAGGTACATTTCATATTTTTGCACCACCTTCACTCATATTATCAAAAAAATATGTGAAGTGGCTGATTTCTGTTATTCAGGATCTTTTGGATATTTAAAACCTCACATTCCACTTTTTTATATGACACTTTATTGACTGTATAATTTGTCTTTGGCACAAAGTATTTTAACAATTGTCAGATGGATTACTTTTAAATTTGGTGAATATGTGCACATTCTACAGAAGATGAATCCGACTCACTTCAGAGACCCTCTGACTTTTCCGCTAGCACCACCATGAGGTTGAAATAAAGTGATTTGAAGTGTAATATCTTGCCTTTAAATTTAGAACAGATACCCATGTTACCCTCAGGGTGAACTGTTCCTGTGGCACCAACATGAGGTCAAGTTCACTTTGTCTCAGTCTTTTGTTTTTCACCTGCTTAACGAAAGGCATTCATTATTCTCAGCTGCTCTACCTGTTTAGTGCTAATTAGCAAATGTTCAGAATGCTATCAATCTAACTAAGATGGTGAACATTGTAAACATATATATGGTAGTATGTTGATGTTAGTGTTCAAAGCACCTCTGTGTCTATGTATGTAAGTAAGCTAGCATGGCTAAAATGTAGCTAAAAATGCAGAGCTTCCTATTTCAACTTTTGTGTCCAATTGCTATGTTTATGGAAGGCGTCCTGTTGCTATGTTTATGCTAAGCATCCAATTGCTACATTTACGCCTTGCACCCTTTTGCTACGTTTACACCTAGCATCCTATTGCTACATTTACACCTAGCATTTATTTTAATATTTACACGTCATACTTCAGTGTTTACACATTGCCTCCTATTGCTACATTTACGCCTACTGTCCTGTTTCTATGGGTGCGTCCCAAGTCTCTTATTTTTATAGTGCTACTGCTAGCTCCTTGCTTGAACCGGAAGTTGTTCGAGGTCCGCCATCTCCTAGGCCGTCCCAAGTCTCTTATTTGTGCAGCGAGGAGCTAGCAGCAAGCTTTAAGCAGCTACAAGCTAGGATGGTCGAGATGTTCCTAACAGGAAGTCTTTTTTAGCTTCAGGCCATGATGTATAAATACCCGCCCCCTTTATCTGGCTCATTTGACCGAGATGGCGGAGAAATAGCGCAAGTGTACCCGTTACATGCATTCTTTGCAATGAAACGCTGTAATTCACATGCCTACGTGACTACAAAGAGTAACGTTAATGATATTTCGTGCAAGACTGTCATGTTGTAATTTAGTTTATTTCATTCACAATCTGTTGCATTGTTCAGCGGACTGTCGGTGATGTGTGGCTGTTAAATGTGCAGCTGCTCATGTCCAGAACCACACGTGTTGATATAACACCACACACAAACATACACACATTTGCCCATCATTAATTGTCCTGCATGTCATGTGAGTGGAATAATGTTTAATAGTTTGTAGGTAATATTATTTAGCCTATTGATATTAATGTTAATTAATATTATTACTTTCATGTTGTTGTAAGCTACTGTCATTACTGTCTGTCCTGCACCTCTCTCTGTCACTGTCTCTCTCTCTCTGTCTCATTGTGTCATACGGATTACTGTTAATTTATCATGTTGATCTGTTCTGTACGACATCTACTGCACGTCTGTCCGTCCTGGAAGAGGGATCCCTCCTCAGTTGCTCTTCCTGAGGCTTCTACCGTTTTTCCCCGTTCCCACGGGTTTTTTTGCAGAGTTTTTCCTGATCAGCTGTGAGGGTCCAAAGGACAGAGGGATGTTGTATGCTGTAAAGCCCTGTGAGGCAAATTGTGATTTGTCATATTGGGCTTTATAAATAAAATTGAATTGACTGAGGTAGACTGACAGGTCTGATGTCTTATTCATTCAGCAGCTGACTTGTTGAATGATGGCGAGTGGATTTAATAATAGTGATAATGATGATGGTAATAATAATGATGCTCATCACAGTGACAGTGGCAGGGCTACAGACCGTTCTTTAATTGCCACAAACTTCGGCAAATGTACAATGGTAACACATGCAAAACTGTGTGACCAAAGTCATGATGGCGAGAGGGCGGGAGGCAGGGGGTTACTGCTTTGATCAGCGAATATAATGTGACATGGGATGTACGCTAAACGCTGGCTCCGTCATGCAGCAGATCTAGTTGTGCTGTCGTCATCAGGAATGGATGTCACTTCACGTGATGCTTCAGAGTAAGGCCGTCTCATGTCTCTTAAACCGACAATGCTCGCTCATTGCTCCTAGCGCTAGCTCCTCGCATTTTTTCCTAGGTGGGAGGGGCTAAACAGCTAGCAAAGTCGGCTAGCAGTAGCACTAGCAATAATTTAAGAGACTTGGGACGCACCCTATGTTTACGCCAAGCATCCTATTGCTACATTTACGCCTCCCGTCCTCCACACTAAGTATCCTTCTTCAATGTTTATGCCTAGCGTCCTATTGCTACGTTTACTCCTAGCATCCTATTTCAATGTTTAGGCTTAGGGTACTATTTCAGTGTCCTGTTGCTATGTTTACTCCTAGCGTTCCAATTATGTTTTGTCAAGAATCCTATTTCTATGTTTACACCTAGCATCCTATTTCAAAGTTTACACCTAGTGTCATACTGCTACGTTTATTCGTAGTATCCTGTTGCTATATTTACGCCAAGCATCCTACTTAAATGTTTATGCCTAGTGTCCTATTGCTATGTTTATGCCTAGCATCCTATTTCAATGTTTATGCCTAGCTTACTGCTGGCACATTTGTCTAGCGTCCTATTGCTACATTTATGCCTAGCGTCTTATTGCTATGGTTACTCCTAGCATCCTATTTCAATGTTTACACCTAGTGTCCTGTTGCTACGCTTACACCTATCATACTATTATTGTTTACACCTTGAGTCCTATTGCTTCATTTACGCCTAGTGTCCTATTGTCACGTTTATGCCCGGTGTCCTATTGCTATGTTTACACCTGTCATAAAGTTGCTATGTTTATGCCTAGCATCCAATCACTACATTTACACCTAGCGCCCTATTGCTTCATTTATGCCTAGCATGCTATTGCTATGTTTACGCCTAGCGTCCTATAGCTATGTTTACACCTAGTGTCCTGTCACTACGTTTACACCTAGCATCTTTTTGCTACGTTTACGCCATGCATCCTATTTCAATGTTAGGCCTAGTGTCTTAATGCCAGATTTACACCTAGTGTCCTATACCTAGGTTAACACTTGGCATCTTATTGCTAGATATATGCCAAGCGTCCTACTGCTATGTTTAGGCCTGTCATAATGTTGCTATGTTTATGTTAATGTGGCCAGAGCCGTATCAGGGCTCAGAATTAAATTTGGTTAGTTATTGAAGTTACTTCAATTATAAGGCTAACTTAAACCATCTAAAAGGCCACAGATCCCCCAAATGATACAGGTGACAGTCAAATAATGGCCAAAGACAAAGGGCTTCCCCCAAGATCACAATCTTTATTGCATTTAACAGCACATTTAAAATAAACTAAACTTCAATTAATCAAACGGTTTAAAATACAGGCAGGAGCACTACAGGACGGCTGGGCGTAGTCGGGGAGGGGAAAGTTAAATGGGGGCAGAGTACTCACCACGCTCTGTGCCCAACACATGCACACACAGCAAAATAACCAAACTACAAGGAAAAACTATAAGGTGTGAAGGACGTGCAAATTACCACTACACGCACACACATTTAAAGGGGTGTGAAGCTGGGGTGAGAAACTCTGAACACCAATCCCTCCACCGTCCAGGCGGCCACGCTATCACCAGTCCTGCAGCACTCATGCAAAGTAAAAGACAAACAAGAAATGTATTAAAAACACATAGTACTGCTGCAATAATCTATTAAAAGTCTCTTGGGGGAAATCAATCAAGGCCTCGGAGGACTAACATAACAACGGACAAAAATAAGTAACAGAAAGCACCTAATATAATAAAAGACAAAATGATACTGAAATAATTCAAAAAATAGAACTACTGGATCAACAATAAAAAAACTAAATGAACAAACCAACAAAATAAAACAAACAAAACAATGCAAACAAAACAGCAGTGGCAGTCTATCTATAATAAATGGAGGAAAACAAGTTAAATGAATGACCATTCTGCAAAAAAAAAGTAATTCATGTGAACAAAGAGTTGGCATTTTACCTCTTCTGACAATACCCTACATGGGATTCACATGCGGGAACAAGGGGGCTAGCCAGGAAACAGGACCTAAGGTGTACCAGACAGAGTAAGACACACGTGTACACACACTCATAAAACATTACAAACATTTACACAGGTAAAATCAACCCCTTACCACAGCACATGTGGCAATCTGTCACACAAAGGACCAAGGCTGAGAAGCATCAGCGGCAAAGGAAAGGCCAACACCTTGTCTGCCAGCTTATATCACTTTGTGAATGATTAGTGGGAGGAGCTGACTGCTGTCAAACTCTACAGTAGCCCGGAAGGGACATTCACTACCGGTCACACTAAGTAGGGCTGGGAGATAAAACGATTTTATCGATTAATTCGAAAAAAGAAAAAGAACGGCACTTTATTTTCAGCACTGCGGGGATGATGCACAGCCTCTCTCATCAGTGTCTGACTTTTACATAGAGGGAAATAACTCAAAAACAGCATGCAGAACTGCGTAGGCTTCTTCACTGTGGCTGCTCGATGTAAATAACAGAGCACATGCCTCACTTTCTTCCTGGGGCGCATTCGTCTGACGTCACACACCACACCCGGCGCACTAACGTCTCATACCTCCAACATCAACTACACACATACACAGCTCCACACACACACACACACACACACACACACACACGCACACACACAAGCCACACACATCAGGCTCAGCCTGTAACATAAGGCTATTTAGTTTGTTTAACAAAAGGACAAGGTATAGACCTGTTCTATAGGAAAGGTAACCTTAAATGACTTCTGTTGTGATCCAATATGATGGTAGGGGAAACACTGCTGTATGATAAGAAAGGGGTCCGGTGGAAAGTGATCACAGATGCAGTCGGCATGTATATTGCAAGAGATACGGTGCCCATATATAGGCTACCGTGGAAAAGCTGGGGTTTATTCACATGCTGAAAGTTTTGGACCCCAGGTATGTGCTACCAGGCCACATTTTTTTTTTTTTTTAACTAGTAGGGGAAAAAATAGATTTAAATCGTGAATCTGATTTTTTTGTGAAAAAGTCAGAGATTTTTTTTTAGGCCATATCACCCAGCCCTAATGCTAAACATCCAATCACTATATTTACACCTAGCACCCTATGCTTCATTTACACTATCCTATTGCTACATTTACATCTAACGTTCTATTGCTAAAATCTAGTCTAGCGTTCTATTGCTAAATTAATGCCTAGCGTCCCATTGTTATGTTTACACCTGGCTTCTTATTGCTCGATTTATGTCCAGCGTCCTATTGGTAGATTTACGCCTCGTGTCTTATTGCTACATTCACGCCTTGGGTCCTATTCATATGTTTATGCCCAGTGTCCTACTGCTATGTTTACGCCTGTCAAAATGTTGCTATGTTTATGCTAAGCATCCAATCACTATGTTTATGCCCAGTGTCCTATTGCTATGTTTACACCCGTCAAAATGTTGCTTTGTTGATGCTAAGCATCCAATCACTATGTTTATGCCTAGCTTCCTATTGCTCCATTTACACCTTGCATCCTATTGCTCCATTTATGCCTAGCGTCCTATTGCTAGACTTATGCCTAGTGTTTTATTGCTACATTCACGCCTAGCGTCCTATTTCTATGTTTAACCCTAGTGTCCTGTCACTACGTTTACACCTAGTGTCTTTTTGCTATGTTTACGCCATGCATCCTATTTCAGTGTTTACGCCTAGTATCTTAATGCCAGATTTAGACCTAGTGTCCTATAGCTAGGTTTACGCCTGGCATCCTATTGCTAGATATATGCCAAGTGTCCTACTGCTACATTTTCACCTAGCGTCTTATTGCTATGTGTATACCTAGTGTCGTACTGCTATGGTTAGGCCTGTCATAATGTTGCTATGTTTATGCTAAGCATCTAATCACTATATTTACACCTAGCACCCTATGCTTCATTTACACCATCCTATTGCTACATTTACATCTAACGTTCTATTGCTACATTTACATCTAGTATCCTACTACTAAATTTATGATTAACATTTATCACCATCACCGCCATCATCACCATCATCACCATCATCATCTTCACCTTCACTATCATCATCACCACCACCATCACCATCATCTTCACCTTCACTATCATCATCACCACCACCATCATCATCATCATCATAATCATCATCTTCACCATCACCATCATCTTCACCTTCACTATCATCATCACCACCACCACCATCATCATCATCATCATAATCATCATCTTCACCATCATCATCACCACCATCATCTTCATCATAATTCTGTGATTTAACTGAATCGTCCTGTTGACCCAGTTTTTACAACTCAACACACACACATTTTCTGTTTCACTAAACATTTCATTTCTCACACACACACAGACACACAGCCCCCCCCACACACACACAGAGAGCCCCCCCCCCCCCCCCCCCCCCCCCCCCCCCCCCCCCCCCCCCACACACACACACACAGAGAGCCCCCCCCCCCCCCCCCCCCCCCCCCCACACACACACACACACAGAGAGCCCCCCCCCCCCCCCCCCCAGGGCCTTTAGACATTCATCACCATGTGCCCCCCCCACGCCCACCCCCACCGCCACCGGTCCCCTCCCCCCTCCTCCCTTTTGTTGCTTCTCTGTCACATTATTAAACAAAGCCGGTTGTTTTGACGGCATCAAACACTCTCTTCTGTTTTTTACATAATCACACACACACACCCACACACACCCACCCCCACACACACACACGGAGTGACAGAGGAAAGTTCAGCTGATTTTTTTCCCTAGGCAAGAAAAAGTGTTTTGAGTGTGAAAAACAAAACACTGAAAGGTCTGAGAGAGGAGGGGGAGGAGTAGGAACTGGTTGAGGAAAAGGAAAAGATGAAGGAGGTGAATGATGGGGGAGAGAAGGAGGAGGAAAAGAATGGTTGAAAAGTCTTGGAAGATGGAGGAATAAATGAAGAGGAGGAGAAATGTCTGTGAAAGTGTGAAAGGATGAAGGAGGATGGGGGGGAGTGAAACTAAGGCGGAGGGAGGACGGAAATATCTCAGAGGATAAAAAGTTTCTGGAAGGGAGGTGTCTGAAGATGAAGAGATGATTCTTGGTAAAGAGGGAGGAGGTCAAAGGAGGATGAAGAAGAAAATCATTTTAGGTGAAGGAAAGAAGGGGAGAAGAGGAGGAGGACGACGACAAAGGAAGTGTCCTAGGAACAGAAAAGGAACAATTTTAGGGACAGTATGGATGGACGGGTGAGGCCAACATGGAGATTCAAAGGAAATGGAAACAGCTTAGAGGAGGAGAAGGAGGAGCAGTAAGAGAAAGAAGGGAGAAATAGTCTGAGGAGGTGAATGTGGGGACTTAACAAACATGTTTGGAAAGAGGAAAAGGAAGTTCCCAAAAGTTATGAGGGATGAAGGAAGAGAGCAGGAGAGTGAGGAGGGGGAGGAGGAGGAGTGTCGTAATGAAAAGGACAAAAAGTCAGAGGAAAAGGAAACATGGACTCTTTAAGGGACAGGGAAAAGTTTTAGGAAGGGGAGGATGGAGGGAGGAGGAGGATGGAGGTAGGAGAGGACTTGTGGAAAGGGAGGAGGAGGGATGATGAAGAGGAGGAGGTGGAGGGGCATCAGCAGCCCTCTTGTCCCCTCCCCACACGATGAGAGCGCGCCTCACTCCGCTGCGCGCTTATTTCTGTCTCAAAGCACCGATCCGTGCCGAGCCGAGCCGAGCCACGGCGCGCATCCCCGCCTCCACCACCACCCCACCCTCGTCTCTCCGTCTCCCACCACCGCTCTGAGGCAATGGAGCCGTAACCAGCCTCAGTTTTCTAAGTGAGCCGAGCCGACCCAAGCCAAGCGCGTGAAACAGCAGCGGATATGGAGGTGCAGCGCAGAGAGGCTGGAGTCTAGACTGAACCACATCAGGACGAGGATTTAATCAGACCCACATCAGAACGGGGATTGACTCAGACCCACATTTATAAACTGTTCTCTCTGATCACCGAGGATCTTTATTCTCTGACCGTCTGACTGAGTCTGTGCGCGGTGAAGATGCGGCGGAACGAGACGAGGTTTTACACCGGATGCTTGAGACGAACGCTGCTGTCGTGCGTCCTGGTTCTGCACCTGATCCCGCTCAGTGTCCACGGTAAGACCGCGTCCTGCACCGTGTACGTTCACCATGAAGCCGTTGATGAGGCTCTGCAGCAGCAGCAGCAGCAGCCGCTGAACACAGTCCCACAGGGCAACAGAAAGGAGGTCAGTGAGCCTCCCTTTGTAGGTTAGGAAGCTCTGCACACTCAGCTGCTGCTGCTGCTGCTGCTACTGCTGCTCAGTGACGGGATTAAACCCGAGTCCTGTTCACACTCACTGAACCGGACCCAAAATATAATCCACATTATAATGGGGTCCAGAGAAACATGGACACTATGCTGCAGAAAACATATCTGATGATGGACTGGTTACCAAGTGTGTGCAGGAAAAATTGACAGATGTGAGGAGCTGAAATTAGGTCACAGTGAAGACACAATATAAACTGAATATTTCAGAGACAACAGACAAGACGAGATGAGACAACAACGACTACGACGATGATGAGGTCAAAATAAAACGGACAGGTATCAGAGATGTGATGAGCTCAGTGTTGCAGACAGATAATAAAATAATTAAACAGTCTCTGAATCAGATCATTAACATGAATGTTCTCCGTGTTGGAGACGTGATAGTGATGCAGTAAACTGGATCCCTGGAGGCGCCGCGGCGACACAAAGGCGTCAGGATTATTGAAAGCCGAAAGGCTTCATGAATAATTCATGATGTGGACAGACACATTCTGACACACTGAGCCCAGAAGAAAAACATAAAAAAACACAGAGGTTTCTTCGCTCTTTGTCTGAGATTCACAGCGCGTGACCGCCACGTTACTGTCACATTAATGATGCAGGAGCGTGCACGAGATGGAATCAGTATGGCGTTATAATCCAGTTTAATCTGGCTCATTCTGTCTGTGTAGATTCAAATTTATTTAATTCTATAGTTTCAAGGTGACATCTTCATCCTCGTCTTTGTCGTCCCAACATCACACACACACAAAATGATGCTGTTACTGTTTTTTTTAAGTTATTATTTGAAGGCAGAAAGAAAAGGGACATCACTGAAAATCCACTCTCCACTACCTTTAATTGGACTAACCAACATGACTGTGTCGTTAGTTTGAGCGGCAGGCAGGCGAAGCAGTTTGCACCTCGTCACCTCAGCCAGAAGATTTAGGTTCAAACTTGCTGACTGGTGGTGTGGCATTCAGACCAATCCGTCACCAGATAAATGTTTCATATGTGGTGGACATGTTGTTGGCTGTGGTTAGGTTTCAGGTTTAAATATCTGGTCATGTCGCCACAAATATGTCTGGAAATGTTCTGAAGTCAAACAGCAGCATGCTTTTTGCTGTCTCTCTGTCAATCACCTCCACCCATCACCTCCACCCAACTCAGATACACAAAACTAATCACTGCATTTTAAAGTAATCAGTTACTTTAAGTACTTGCTTCAGTTCAGGGATTACCACTCACAGAGACGTATGGTTGTCACATGTCACCGACATGACACGTAAAACAATAAGACATGTTTTAACAGGTGGATTTTTATTGTGACCTCGACCTTTACATTGACAGCAGTCAGAGTCAGGTGAAACAATATTGGTCGGTCGCAGTTTGGACGCAGATCGTTTATCCTGACAGGTTTCATTAAGAGTTTCACAGTAGCAGGTCGATGAGGTCGATCCTTAAACAGACTGTGACTCTTGGTGCTCACCTGAGCCGCGCATCATCACAGGTGATGTTACAACATAACCAGGAAATAAAAAGACTGAACGTGCTGCTGTGGCAAATGTGACGTCTGACAAGTCCATGAATGAGTCGCCATGTTCTAGTCTTTGCAAATAGGAAGTCATTCCTCCCGACGCTGCTCAGAAACACACATTTCCTGTTCCTGTGGAGATTTTCTCAAGGTGGGGTCCACGTCAGGTTAAGTGGAGGTTCTGTTTTTGTTTCTGTCTCTGTCCCCACACCACCCTCTAAAAGATGGATGGGTGAATGGATGGGTGGATGAATGGGTGGATGAATGAATGGATGCTAGATGATGGATGGATGGTTGGATGATGGATGGATAATGGGTGGCGTTTATGTCAATTGATGTTTCTGGGTGGTGTTTTTAGCTCCAGCTGACATAGACGTCACCGTCAGAACTCGGTTCCAGTGGTTGTTAAACGAACAGGACGTCAGATCTGAAACAGACACCCGAAAGTAACCTCACACTGATCCTCCTCTTTCTCCTCCTCTTTCCCCTCCTCTTCCTCTTCCATCTCTTCCTCCTCCTCTGTCCTGCTGACACATTTCTGCTGGGTTAATCTTGGAGCCAGATTCCTCCTCCGTGATTCCACTAACCTGATCCAGACATTTTTTTTATTGCAGTGTGATTTGTTCCGTCTGCAGCAGCTCTGTAGTCCGTCCTCCCGTCGTCTCTGTCACCATGGCAACCACACACACACACACACACACACACACACAGTGGCACCAGCTGGTAGATCAGTGTGTCCGAATCACCGCTGCTCATGTTCACGCTTGGAATTTTATCAAGGCTCAAAATGTTTGTTGGATTTTGATTTGTGTTTGTTGAAGTTCTGACCAAGAGTAATACTGCTACTGCCACCACTACTACTACTACTGCTACTACTACTCCTACTACTGCTACTGCTACTGCTACTACTGCTACTACTACTGCTACTAGTAGTACTACTACCGCCACTACTACTACTTCTACTGCTACAACAACTACTACTGATACTACTACTACTGCTACTTCTACTACTGCGACTGCTGCTACTGCTGCTACTACTACTACTACTACTGCTACTGGTACTGCTGCTACTACTACTGCTACTACTATCATTTATAAGTACTACTTCTACTGCTGCTACTATTACTACTGCTACCATTTATAACTACTACTGCTGCTGCTACTTCTACTGCTACTACTGTTACTACTACTACTGCTACTGCAACTGCTACTGCTGCTACTACTATTATTACTACTACTGCTACTGGTACTGCTGCTACTACTGTTACTGCTGTTACTACTGCTGCTACTGCTACTACTACCATTTATGACTACTACTGCTGTTGCTACTACTATTACTACTGCTACCATTTGTAACTACTACTAAGCCTACTACTTACTAATAATAGTAATTCCTGAGGCGGTGACTTGTGGAGGTAGAAGGTGAATTGTTACCAATGTTTTTCTCTTTGCAGAACAAAGACAGACTAAACAAGGATTTGTGGTGGATCAATCAATCAATCAATCAATCAATCAATTTTATTTATAAAGCCCAATATCACAAATCACAATTTGCCTCACAGGGCTTTACAGCATATGGCATCCCTCTGTCCTTTGGACCCTCACAGCTGATCAGGAAAAACTCCCCAAAAAACCCTTTAACGGGGAAAAAAATGGTAGAAACCTCAGGAAGAGCAACTGAGGAGGGATCCCTCTTCCAGGACAGACAGACGTGCAATAGATGTCGTACAGAACAGATCAGCATAATAAATTAACAGTAATCCGCATGACACAATGAGACAGAGAGAGAGAGAGAGAGAGAGAGAGAGAGAGAGAGAGAGAGAGAGAGAGAGAGATGCAGGACAGACGGTAATGACAGTAGCTTACAACAACATTAATGAAAGTAATAATATTATAGTTATAGTTCTGGCTACTGTGGTACAATATGTTGAAAGTATGTATTAATATCTGACAGTATACATGTGTGACAATAGTCATATGTGTATAGTAACAGTAGAAGTATGACTAATGACTAATGATGGCAGCAGCAGCAGGAGGCATCTGGCAGGACCACGGCAGCAGCACAACCACACACGTCACGCTGTCCAGGCACCGCTGTGATATGAGTTAATCTGAGAGACAGTGGAGCACAAAGGCTCCGGAGAAGAAGCCGAGTTAGTGACATCCAGAATGGCCGAGTTAGCAAGATGCAGTAATAGAATACGAGAGAGAGAGAGAGAGAGAAGGAGAGAAGGTGCCCGGTGTATTATAGGGGGTCCTCCGGCAGACTAGGCCTATGTCTGCCTCCCGGACCGTAACAGGAAGATGATTCCACAGGAGAGGAGCCTGATAGCTGAAGGCTCTGGCTCCTGATCTACTTTTGGAGACTTTAGGGACCACGAGTAACCCTGCGTTTTCAGAGCGCAGTGTTCTGGTGGGATAATATGGCACTATGAGCTCTCTAAGATATGACGGAGCTTGACCATTTAGAGCTTTATAAGTTAACAATAGGATTTTAAATTCAATTCTGGATTTTACAGGGAGCCAGTGCAGCGAAGCTAAAACAGGAGAAATATGATCTTGTTTCTTAGTTCCTGTTAGTACACGCGCTGCTGCATTCTGAATTAGCTGGAGAGTTTTTAAGGACTTACTAGAGCTACCTGATAATAGAGAGTTACAGTAATCCAGCCTTGAGGTAACAAAAGCGTGGATCAATTTTTCTGCATCTTTTCGGGTCAGGATAGGCCTAATTTTCAAAATATTATGCAGATGAAAAAATGCAGTCCGTGAGGTTTGTTTTAAATGAGAATTAAAAGACAAATCTTGATCAAATGTTACTCTGAGGTTTCTTACAGTAGTGCTAGAGGCCAGAGCAATGGCATCTAGAGAAACTATGTCATCAGATAAATGTGTGTGGATCAGGATTTTATGCATCAGTGTCTGGCTCAGTGTTGGGATCAGGATCAAGGTCGGGGGTCAGGGCCAGGGTTGGGATTAGGGGGTCAGGGTCGGGGGTCAGGGTTGGGGTGTTAGCCTCACACTCGTTTTAGTGTCCAGTCGTCCAATAATTTCAGAACACGAAACAAAGTCGTGTCAGATCTCTGACAGTGACGTTACTGCAGTGTCATCCAAGACGTACATGTCCTTTTGTGCAGGTATTCGTCCTCGTCCCTGTTAGTGTCCAGGTGTTTCCGCTCTTACTCACAGGTGCGACAGGTGCTCAGGGTGTCATTGTCCAGAAGTTTTTACCGCAGGTGGAGAAGGTCAATAAACCTGTCTGTCCTTCCTGCTGCTCAAAGATGAAACAAGTAACTGCACTATGTGTTCTTTTTTTTTTTTTATCAGTGCTGAGTTAACAATGTTCTCAAACTCTGGTTGTCCTTGAACAGTAATTTACATGTTTGTGTGAGTGTTCATGTGACGGTGTGTTTTGTGTGTAAGAGGAACCCAGAAGAAACCCATTGTGTTTAGGATTCAACTTGTCCCTGTGTCTGACAGTATGACCTCTGACTGTACGACCTCTGACAATGCATGTAATACATTGTGTCTGTTAGAGTGTGTATAGTTAAGTTTATATAATATAAAGTTCTCCTGAGACAAACACATCTTAAGAAAAAAGTCTTGCAGTGTTCAGAAACAAAGAGAAATGTGGTGCATGTATATGAGTTCCTGATGTTGTACCAGAGTCCCTCTGAATGTTCCGGTCTTGGACAGTTGTCAGTGTTTCCCCTAGGTTTACAGCTTTACATCAAACTTTTTGCTCAGGTTTGGCCCACTTGACATGCTGCTGTGTTGTACTATGGCCTATTCAAGTGCTGGAATTTACATGTCAACACCTGAACGCCATACAGGCTCCACTCCAATTGAGTGTGTGTAGTGGCGTGTTTGACTGTGCATAACAGCAGTCTTTTGATGGTAATTTACGCACTGTCCATAACAATAACTGTGTCAGGTAACAAACTGTGTCGGGCTCGGGTCAGGAAAATACGCCTGAGCCGCACTCTAGTGTGTTTACCTGTGTCTTTGTGCACAAGTGTGTGTGTGTGTGTGTGTGCACACAATACAGAGAGCAGAGGAGAATTGTAAATGTGCAACAATGTAGAAACAGAAATGACATGCCATCATGTAAATAAGATAAATAACATAAGGCTATTTAGTTAGTTTCATAAAAGGAAAAGGTATATACTTGTTCTATAGGAAAGGTAACCTTACATGTCTTCTGTTATGTTCTGAGGCTATATAGAAAATAAAATTAAATACAATTAACGTGGCCTTCAAGGGGAGGTGTGGGGTGCCGTTGGGGGTGGGGTGGCCCCCTAATATCATCATCCAGGAAACACCGGTAGTTTGTTTATTTGTGTCTTCAGTTTTACTGATTTTGTTTGTGTTTAAAATACATGATGGACAATTCTAAAATGTGAAGGGAAAAACTGTACTGTGCTAAACTGTACTGGACTCAAACCTGTGCTGTACTGATCACTAAATGTACTAAAAACTGTTTTGTGCTAAACTGTACTGTACTTACCACTGGAATGTACTACAAACTGTACTGTACTTACCACTGGACTGTACTACAAACTGTACTGTACTCACCACTGACTGTTTTAAAAACTGTACTGTACTCACCACTGACTGTACTAAAAATTGTACCATACTAACCACTGACTGTACTAAAAACTGTACTGTACTAACCACTGACTGTATTAAAAACTATACTGTACTAACCACTGACTGTATTAAAAACTGTACCATACTAACCACTGACTGTATTACAAACTGTACCATACTAACTACTGACTGTACTAAAAACTGTATGTACTAACCCCTTACTGTATTAAAAAACTGTACCATACTAACCACTGACTGTATTAAAAACTGTACCATACTAACCACTGACTGTATTAAAAACTGTACTGTACTAACTACTGACTGTACTAAAAACTGTACCATACTAACTACTGACTGTACTAAAAACTGTATGTACTAACTACTGACTGTATTAAAAACTGTATTGTACTAACCACTGACTGTATTAAAAATTGTACCATACTAACCACTGACTGTATTACAAACTGTACCATACTAACTACTGACTGTACTAAAAACTGTATGTACTAACCCCTTACTGTATTAAAAACTGTACCATACTAACCACTGACTGTATTAAAAACTGTATTGTACTAACCACTGACTGTATTACAAACTGTACTGTACTAACCACTGACTGTATTAAAAACTGTATGTACTAACCCCTGACTGTATTAAAGACTGTACCATACTAACCCCTGACTGTATTAAAAACTGTACCATACACACCCCTGACTGTATTAAAAACTGTACCATACTAACCACTGACTGTACTACAAACTGTACTGTACTAACCACTGACTGTACTAAAAACTGTACTGTACTAACCCCTGACTGAAATAAAAACTGTACCATACTAACCACTGACTGTACTACAAACTGTACCATACTAACCACTGACTGTATTAAAAACTGTACCATACTAACTACTGACTGTACTAAAAACTGTATGTACTAACCCCTGACTGTACAAAAAACCGTACCATAGTAACCACTGACTGTACAAAAAACTGTAATGTACTAACCACTGACTGTATTAAAAACTGTATGTACTAACCCCTGACTGTATTAAAAACCGTACCATACTAACCCCTGACTGTATTAAAAACTGTACCATACACACCCCTGACTGTACTAAAAACTGTACCATACTAACTACTGACTGTACTAAAAACTGTATGTACTAACCCCTGACTGTACTAAAAACCGTACCATACTAACCCCTGACTGTATTAAAAACTGTACCATACACACCCCTGACTGTACTAAAAACTGTACCATACTAACTACTGACTGTACTAAAAACTGTATGTACTAACCCCTGACTGTACTAAAAACTGTACCATACTAACTACTGACTGTACTAAAAACTGTACCATA
The DNA here is from genome assembly GCA_013133815.1 of Cromileptes altivelis. Lineage (NCBI taxonomy): Eukaryota > Metazoa > Chordata > Actinopteri > Perciformes > Serranidae > Cromileptes > Cromileptes altivelis. The sequence goes on from CM023139.1 coordinate 118,827, forward strand.
CTAACCACTGACTGTACTAAAAACTGTACTGTACTAACCACTGACTGTATTAAAAACTGTACCATACTAACCACTGACTGTATTACAAACTGTACCATACTAACTACTGACTGTACTAAAAACTGTATGTACTAACCACTGACTGTATTAAAATCTGTACTGTACTAACCACTGACTGTATTAAAAACTGTACTGTACTAACCACTGACTGTACTAAAAACTGTACTGTACAAACCACTGACTGTATTAAAAACTGTACTGTACTAACCACTGACTGTACTAAAAACTGTACTGTATTAACCACTGACTGTATTAAAAACTGTACTGTACTAACCACTAACTGTACAAAAAACTGTACTGTACTAACCACTGACTGTATTACAAACTGTACTGTACTAACCACTGACTGTATTAAAAACTGTATGTACTAACCCCTGACTGTATTAAAAACTGTACCATACTAACCCCTGACTGTATTAAAAACTGTACCATACACACCCCTGACTGTATTAAAAACTGTACCATACTAACCACTGACTGTACTACAAACTGTACTGTACTAACCCCTGACTGTACTAAAAACTGTACTGTACTAACCCCTGACTGAAATAAAAACTGTACCATACTAACCACTGACTGTACTACAAACTGTACCATACTAACCACTGACTGTATTACAAACTGTACCATACTAACTACTGACTGTACTAAAAACTGTACCATACTAACCACTGACTGTATTACAAACTGTACCATACTAACTACTGACTGTACTACAAACTGTACCATACTAACCCCTGACTGTACTAAAAACTGTACCATACTAACCACTGACTGTATTAAAAACTGTACCATACTAACCACTGACTGTATTACAAACTGTACCATACTAACCACTGACTGTATTACAAACTGTACCATACTAACCACTGACTGTACTACAAACTGTACTGCACTAACCACTGACTGTACTACAAACTGTACTGTACTAACCACTGACTGTACTAAAAACTGTACCATACTAACCCCTAACTGTATTAAAAACTGTACCATACTAACCATTGACTGTATTAAAAATTATACTGTACTAACCCCTGACTGTACTAAAAACTGTACCATACTATCCCTGACTGTACTACAAACTGTACCATAATAACCCCTGACTGTACTAAAAACTGTACCATACTATCCCTGACTGTACTACAAACTGTACCATAATAAACCCTGACTGTACTACAAACCTTACCATAATAACCCCTGACTGTACTACAAACTGCAACATACTCACCCCTGACTGTACTTAAAACTGTACCATACTATCCCTGACTGTACTACAAACTGTACCATAATAACCCCTGACTGTACTACAAACTGCAACATACTAACCCCTGACTGTACTTAAAACTGTACCATACTAACCCCTGACTGTCCCTTAAACTGTATGTACTAACCCCTAACTGTATTAAAAACTGTACCATACACACCACTGACTGTATTAAAAACTGTACTGTACTAACCCCTGACTGTACTAAAAACTGTACCATACTAACCACTGATTTTACTACAAACTGTACTGTACTAACCACTGACTGTACTAAAAACTGTACCATACTAACTACTGACTGTACAAAAAACTGTACCATACTAACCACTGACTGTAATTCAAACTGTACCATACTATCCCTGACAGTACAGAAAACTGTACCATACTAACTACTGACTGTACAAAAAACTGTACCATACTAACCACTGACTGTACTACAAACTGTACCATACTATCCCTGACTGTACTACAAACTGTACCATACTAACCACTGACTGTACTACAAACTGTACCATACTATCCCTGACTGTACAAAAAACTGTACCATACTAACCACTGACTGTACTAAAAACTGTACCATACTAACCACTGATTTTACTACAAACTGTACTGTACTAACCACTGACTGTACTAAAAACTGTACCATACTAACCACTGACTGTACTACAAACTGTATCATACTAACCACTGACTGTACTACAAACTGTACCATACTAACTACTGACTGTACAAAAAACTGTACCATACTAACCACTGACTGTACTTCAAACTGTACCATACTATCCCTGACAGTACAGAAAACTGTACCATACTAACCACTGACTGTACTACAAACTGTACCATACTATCCCTGACTGTACTACAAACTGTACCATACTAACCACTGACTGTACTTCAAACTGTACCATACTATCCCTGACTGTACAAAAAACTGTACCATACTAACCACTGACTGTACTAAAAACTGTACCATACCAACCCCTGACTGTACTAAAAACTGTACCATACTAACCACTGACTGTACTAAAAACTGTACTGTACTAACCACTGACTGTACTACAAACTGTACTGTACTAACCCCTGACTGTACTACAAACTGCAACATGCTAACCCCTGACTGTACTAAAAACTGTACTGTACTAACCACTGACTGTACTACAAACTGTACTGTACTAACCCCTGACTGTACTACAAACTGCAACATGCTAACCCCTGACTGTACTAAAAACTGTACTGTACTAACCACTGACTGTACTAAAAACCGTACCATACTATCCCTGACTGTACTACAAACTGCAACATAGTAACCCCTGACTGTACTTAAAACTGTACCATACTATCCCTGACTGTACTACAAACTGCAACATACTAACCCCTGACTGTACTTAAAACTGTGCCATACTAACCACTGACTGTACTACAAACTGTACTGTACTAACCCCTGATTGTACTAAAAACTGTATTGTACTAACCATTGTACTGTACTGTACTCACCACTGACTGTACTAAAAACTGTACCATACTAACCACTAACTGTACTACAAACTGTATCATACTAACCACTGACTGTACTACGAACTGTACCATACTATCCCTGACTGTACTACAAACTGTACCATACTAACCACTGATTCTACTACAAACTGTACTGTACTAACCACTGACTGTACTGAACTACCATACTATCCCTGGCTGTAATACAAACTGTACCATACTAACCACTGATTCTACTACAAACTGTACTGTACTAACCACTGACTGTACTACGAACTGTACCATACTATCCCTGACTGTACTACAAACTGTACCATACTAACCACTTATTCTACTACAAACTGTACTGTACTAACCACTGACTGTACTACGAACTGTACCATACTATCCCTGACTGTACTACAAACTGTACCATACTAACCACTGTACTGTACTAACCACTGACTGTACTAAACTGTACTGTACTAACCCCTGACTGTACTAAAAACTGTACCATACTAACCACTGATTCTACTACAAACTGTACTGTACTAACCACTGACTGTACTACGAACTGTACCATACTATCCCTGGCTGTAATACAAACTGTACCATACTAACCACTGATTCTACTACAAACTGTACTGTACTAACCACTGACTGTACTACGAACTGTACCATACTATCCCTGACTGTACTACAAACTGTACCATACTAACCACTTATTCTACTACAAACTGTACTGTACTAACCACTGACTGTACTACGAACTGTACCATACTATCCCTGACTGTACTACAAACTGTACCATACTAACCACTGATTCTACTACAAACTGTACTGTACTAACCCCTGACTGTACTAAAAACTGTACCATACTAACCACTGATTCTACTACAAACTGTACTGTACTAACCACTGACTGTACTACGAACTGTACCATACTATCCCTGACTGTACTACAAACTGTACCATAATAAACCCTGACTGTACTACAAACCTTACCATAATAACCCCTGACTGTACTACAAACTGTACCATAATAACCCCTGACTGTACTTAAAACTGTACCATACTAACCCCTGACTGTCCCTTAAACTGTATGTACTAACCCCTAACTGTATTAAAAACTGTACCATACACACCACTGACTGTATTAAAAACTGTACTGTACTAACCCCTGACTGTACTAAAAACTGTACCATACTAACCACTGATTTTACTACAAACTGTACTGTACTAACCACTGACTGTACTAAAAACTGTACCATACTAACTACTGACTGTACAAAAAACTGTACCATACTAACCACTGACTGTACTTCAAACTGTACCATACTATCCCTGACAGTACAGAAAACCGTACCATACTAACCACTGACTGTACTACAAACTGTACCATACTATCCCTGACTGTACTACAAACTGTACCATACTAACCACTGACTGTACTACAAACTGTACCATACTATCCCTGACTGTACAAAAAACTGTACCATACTAACCACTGACTGTATTAAAAACTGTACTGTACTAACCCCTGACTGTACTAAAAACTGTACCATACTAACCACTGATTTTACTACAAACTGTACTGTACTAACCACTGACTGTACTAAAAACTGTACCATACTAACCACTGACTGTACTACAAACTGTACCATACTAACCACTGACTGTACTACAAACTGTACCATACTATCCCTGACAGTACAGAAAACCGTACCATACTAACCACTGACTGTACTACAAACTGTACCATACTATCCCTGACTGTACTACAAACTGTACCATACTAACCACTGACTGTACTACGAACTGTACCATACTATCCCTGACTGTACTACAAACTGTACCATACTAACCACTGATTCTACTACAAACTGTACTGTACTAACCACTGACTGTACTACGAACTGTACCATACTATCCCTGACTGTACTACAAACTGTACCATACTATCCCTGACTGTACTACGAACTGTACCATACTATCCCTGACTGTACTACAAACTGTACCATACTAACCACTGATTCTACTACAAACTGTACTGTACTAACCCCTGACTGTACTAAAAACTGTACCATACTAACCACTGATTCTACTACAAACTGTACTGTACTAACCACTGACTGTACTACGAACTGTACCATACTATCCCTGACTGTACTACAAACTGTACCATACTAACCACTGATTCTACTACAAACTGTACTGTACTAACCACTGACTGTACTACGAACTGTACCATACTATCCCTGACTGTACTACAAACTGTACCATACTAACCACTGATTCTACTACAAACTGTACTGTACTAACCACTGACTGTACTACAAACTGTACCACACTAACCCCTGACTGTACTTCAAACTGTACCATACTATCCCTGACAGTACAGAAAACTCTACCATACTAACCACTGACTGTACTACAAACTGTACCATACTATCCCTGACTGTACAAAAAACTGTACCATACTAACCACTGACTGTACTACAAACTGTACCATACTATCCCTGACTGTACAAAAAACTGTACCATACTAACCACTGACTGTACTACAAACTGTACCATACTAACCACTGACTGTACTACAAACTGTACCATACTATCCCTGACAGTACAGAAAACCGTACCATACTAACCACTGACTGTACTACAAACTGTACCATACTAACCACTGACTGTACTACAAACTGTACCATACTATCCCTGACTGTACTACAAACTTTACCATACTATCCCTGACTGTACTACAAACTGTACCATACTAACCACTGACTGTACTACAAACTGTACCATACTATCCCTGACAGTACAGAAAACCGTACCATACTAACCACTGACTGTACTACAAACTGTACCATACTATCCCTGACTGTACTACAAACTGTACCATACTAACCACTGACTGTACTACAAACTGTACCATACTATCCCTGACTGTACTACAAACTGTACCATACTAACCACTGACTGTACTACAAACTGTACCATACTAACCACTGATTGTACTAAAAACTGTACCATACTAACCCCTGACTGTACTAAAAACTGTACCATACTAACCACTGACTGTACTACAAACTGCAACATGCTAACCCCTGACTGTACTAAAAACTGTACCATACACACCACTGACTGTACTACAAACTGTACTGTACTAACCCCTGACTTTACTAAAAACTGTATTGTACTAACCATTGTACTATACTGTACTAACCACTGACTGTACTAAAAAACGTACCATACTAACCCCTGACTGTACTAAAAACTGCAACATACTAACCCCTGACTGTACTTAAAACTTTACCATACTAACCACTGACTGTACTACAAACTGTACTGTACTAACCCCTGATTGTACTAAAAACTTTACCATACTAACCCCTGACTGTACTTAAAACTGTACCATACTAACCACTGACTGTATTAAAAACTGTACCATACTAACCACTGACTGTATTACAAACTGTACCATACTAACCACTGACTGTACTACAAACTGTACTGCACTAACCACTGACTGTACTACAAACTGTACTGTACTAACCACTGACTGTACTAGAAACTGTATGTACTAACCCCTAACTGTATTAAAAACTGTACCATACTAACCATTGACTGTATTAAAAATTATACTGTACTAACCCCTGACTGTACTAAAAACTGTACCATACTATCCCTGAGTGTACTACAAACTGTACCATAATAACCCCTGACTGTACTAAAAACTGTACCATACTATCCCTGACTGTACTTCAAACTGTACCATAATAAACCCTGACTGTACTACAAACTGTACCATAATAACCCCTGACTGTACTACAAACTGCAACATACTCACCCCTGACTGTACTTAAAACTGTACCATACTATCCCTGACTGTACTACAAACTGTACCATAATAACCCCTGACTGTACTACAAACTGCAACATACTAACCCCTGACTGTACCTAAAACTGTATGTACTAACCCCTAACTGTATTAAAAACTGTACCATACACACCACTGACTGTATTAAAAACTGTACTGTACTAACCCCTGACTGTACTAAAAACTGTACCATACTAACCACTGATTTTACTACAAACTGTACTGTACTAACCACTGACTGTACTAAAAACTGTACCATACTAACCACTGACTGTACTACAAACTGTATCATACTAACCACTGACTGTACTACAAACTATACCATACTAACTACTGACTGTACAAAAAACTGTACCATACTAACCACTGACTGTACTTCAAACTGTACCATACTATCCCTGACAGTACAGAAAACCGTACCATACTAACCACTGACTGTACTACAAACTGTACCATACTATCCCTGACTGTACTACAAACTGTACCATACTAACCACTGACTGTACTACAAACTGTACCATACTATCCCTGACTGTACAAAAAACTGTACCATACTAACCACTGACTGTACTAAAAACTGTACCATACTAACCACTGATTTTACTACAAACTGTACTGTACTAACCACTGACTGTACTAAAAACTGTACCATACTAACCACTGACTGTACTACAAACTGTATCATACTAACCACTGACTGTACTACAAACTGTACCATACTAACTACTGACTGTACAACAAACTGTACCATACTAACCACTGACTGTACTTCAAACTGTACCATACTATCCCTGACAGTACAGAAAACCGTACCATACTAACCACTGACTGTACTACAAACTGTACCATACTATCCCTGACTGTACTACAAACTGTACCATACTAACCACTGACTGTACTACAAACTGTACCATACTATCCCTGACTGTACAAAAAACTGTACTATACTAACCACTGATTGTACTAAAAACTGTACCATACTAACCCCTGACTGTACTAAAAACTGTACTATACTAACCACTGACTGTACTACAAACTGCAACATGCTAACCCCTGACTGTACTAAAAACTGTACTGTACTAACCACTGACTGTACTACAAACTGTACTGTACTAACCCCTGACTGTACTACAAACTGCAACATGCTAACCCCTGACTGTACTAAAAACTGTACTGTACTAACCACTGACTGTACTAAAAACCGTACCATACTATCCCTGACTGTACTACAAACTGCAACATACTAACCCCTGACTGTACTTAAAACTGTACCATACTAACCACTGACTGTACTAAAAACTGTACCATACTATCCCTGACTGTACTACAAACTGCAACATACTAACCCCTGACTGTACTTAAAACTGTGCCATACTAACCACTGACTGTACTACAAACTGTACTGTACTAACCCCTGATTGTACTAAAAACTGTATTGTACTAACCATTGTACTGTACTGTACTAACCACTGACTGTACTAAAAACTGTACCATGCTAACCACTGACTGTATTAAAAACTGTACTGTACTAACCCCTGACTGTACTAAAAACTGTACCATACTAACCACTGATTTTACTACAAACTGTACTGTACTAACCACTGACTGTACTAAAAACTGTACCATACTAACCACTGACTGTACTACAAACTGTATGTACTAACCCCTAACTGTATTAAAAACTGTACCATACTAACCATTGACTGTATTAAAAACTATACTGTACTAACCCCTGACTGTACTAAAAACTGTACCATACTATCCCTGACTGTACTACAAACTGTACCATAATAACCCCTGACTGTACTACAAACTGTACCATAATAACCCCTGACTGTACTACAAACTGCAACATACTGACCCCTGACTGTACTTAAAACTGTACCATACTATCCCTGACTGTACTACAAACTGTACTGTACTAACCCCTGACTGTACTAAAAACTGTACCATCCTATCCCTGACAGTACTACAAACCTCAACCTACTAACCCCTGACTGTACTTAAAACTGTACTGTACTAACCCCTGACTGTACTACAAACTGTACCATAATAACCCCTGACTGTACTACAAACTGCAACATACTGACCCCTGACTGTACTTAAAACTGTACCATACTATCCCTGACTGTACTACAAACTGTACTGTACTAACCACTGACTGTACTACAAACTGTACCATACTAACCCCTGACTGTACTACAAACTGTACTGTACTAACCCCTGACTGTACTAAAAACTGTACCATCCTATCCCTGACAGTACTACAAACCTCAACCTACTAACCCCTGACTGTACTTAAAACTGTACTGTACTAACCCCTGACTGTACTACAAACTGCAACATGCTAACCCCTGACTGTACTAAAAACTGTACTGTACTAACCACTGACTGTACTACAAACTGTACCATACTAACCACTGACTGTACTACAAACTGTACTGTACTAACCCCTGACTGTACTACAAACTGCAACATGCTAACCCCTGACTGTACTAAAAACTGTACTGTACTAACCACTGACTGTACTACAAACTGTACCATACTAACCCCTGACTGTACTAAAAACTGTACCATACACACCACTGACTGTACTACAAACTGTACTGTACTAACCACTGATTGTACTAAAGACCGTACCATACTATCCCTGACTGTACTACAAACTGCAACATATTAACCCCTGACTGTACTTAAAACTGTACCATACTAACCACTGACTGTACTAAAAACTGTACCATACTATCCCTGACTGTACTACAAACTGCAACATACTAACCCCTGACTGTACTTAAAACTGTACCATACTAACCACTGACTGTACTACAAACTGTACTGTACTAACCCCTGATTGTACTAAAAACTGTATTGTACTAACCATTGTACTGTACTGTACTCACCACTGACTGTACTAAAAACTGTACCATGCTAACCACTGACTGTATTAAAAACTGTACTGTACTAACCCCTGACTGTACTAAAAACTGTACCATACTAACCACTGATTTTACTACAAACTGTACTGTACTAACCACTGACTGTACTAAAAACTGTACCATACTAACCACTGACTGTACTACAAACTGTACCATACTAACCACTGACTGTACTAAAAACTGTATGTACTAACCCCTGACTGTACTAAAAACTGTACCATACTAACCATTGACTGTATTAAAAACTGTACTGTACTAACCCCTGACTGTACTAAAAACTGTACCATACTATCCCTGACTGTACTACAAACTGTACCATAATAACCCCTGACTGTACTAAAAACTGTACCATACTATCCCTGACTGTACTACAAACTGTACCATAATAACCCCTGACTGTACTACAAACTGTACCATAATAACCCCAGACTGTACTACAAACTGCAACATACTGATCCCTGACTGTACTAAAAACTGTACCATACTATCCCTGACTGTACTACAAACTGCAATATACTAACCACTGACTGTACTACAAACTGTACTGTACTAACCCCTGATTGTACTAAAAACTGTATTGTACTAACCTTTGTACTGTACTGTACTCACCACTGACTGTACTAAAAACTTTACCATACTAACCACTGACTGTATTAAAAACTGTACCATACTAACCACTGACTGTATTACAAACTGTACCATACTAACCACTGACTGTACTACAAACTGTACTGCACTAACCACTGACTGTACTACAAACTGTACTGCACTAACCACTGACTGTACTACAAACTGTACCATACTAACCACTGACTGTATTACAAACTGTACCATACTAACCACTGACTGTATTACAAACTGTACTGTACTAACCACTGACTGTACTAAAAACTGTACTGCACTAACCACTGACTGTACTAAAAACTGTATGTACTAACCCCTAACTGTATTAAAAACTGTACCATACTAACCATTGAGTGTATTAAAAACTATACTGTACTAACCCCTGACTGTACTAAAAACTGTACCATACTATCCCTGACTGTACTACAAACTGTACCATAATAACCCCTGACTGTACTACAAACTGCAACATACTAACCCCTGACTGTACTACAAACTGTACTGCACTAACCACTGACTGTACTAAAAACTGTATGTACTAACCCCTAACTGTATTAAAAACTGTACCATACACACCATTGACTGTATTAAAAACTATACTGTACTAACCCCTGACTGTACTAAAAACTGTACCATACTATCCCTGACTGTACTACAAACTGTACCATAATAACCCCTGACTGTACTAAAAACTGTACCATACTATCCCTGACTGTACTACAAACTGTACCATAATAACCCCTGACTGTACTACAAACTGTACCATAATAACCCCTGACTGTACTACAAACTGTACCATAATAACCCCTGACTGCACTTAAAACTGTACCATACTAACCCCTGACTGTACTACAAACTGTACTGCACTAACCACTGACTGTACTAAAAACTGTATGTACTAACCCCTAACTGTATTAAAAACTGTACCATACACACCACTGACTGTATTAAAAACTATATTGTACTAACCCCTGACTGTACAAAAAACTGTACCATGCTAACCACTGACTGTATTAAAAACTGTACTGTACTAACCCCTGACTGTACTAAAAACTGTACCATACTAACCACTGATTTTACTACAAACTGTACTGTACTAACCCCTGACTGTACTAAAAACTTTACCATACTAACCACTGAATGTACTACAAACTGTATCATACTAACCACTGACTGTACTACAAACTGTACCATACTAACTACTGACTGTACTTCAAACTGTACCATACTATCCCTGACAGTACAGAAAACCGTACCATACTAACCACTGACTGTACTACAAACTGTACCATACTATCCCTGACTGTACTACAAACTGTACCATACTAACCACTGACTGTACTACAAACTGTACCATACTATCCCTGACTGTACAAAAAACTGTACCATACTAACCACTGACTGTACTGCAAACTGTACCATACTAACCCCTGACTGTACTAAAAACTGTACCATACTAACCACTGACTGTATTAAAAACTGTACTGTACTAACCCCTGACTGTACTACAAACTGTACCATACACACCACTTACTGTACTACAAACTGTACTGTACTAACCACTGACTGTACTAAAAACCGTACCATACTATCCCTGACTGTACTACAAACTGCAACATACTAACCCCTGACTGTACTTAAAACTGTACCATACTAACCACTGACTGTACTACAAACTGTACTGTACTAACCCCTGATTGTACTAAAAACTGTATTGTACTAACCATTGTACTGTACTGTACTCACCACTGACTTTACTAAAAACTGTACCATACTAACCACTGACTGTATTAAAAACTGTACCATACTAACCACTGACTGTACTACAAACTGTACCATACTATCCCTGACTGCACTACAAACTGTAACATACTAACCACTGACTGTACTACAAACTGTACCATACTATCCCTGACTGCACTACAAACTGTACCATACTAACCACTGACTGTACTACAAACTGTACTGCACTAACCACTGACTGTACTACAAACTGTACTGTACTAACCACTGACTGTACTAAAAACTGTATGTACTAACCCCTAACTGTATTAAAAACTGTACCATACTAACCACTGACTGTACTACAAACTGTACTGCACTAACCACTGACTGTACTACAAACTATACTGTACTAACCCCTGACTGTACTAAAAACTGTACCATAATAACCCCTGACTGTACTAAAAACTGTACCATAATAACCCCTGGCTGTACTACAAACTGTACCATAATAACCACTGACTGTACTACAAACTGCAACATGCTAACCCCTGACTGTACTAAAAACTGTACTGTACTAACCACTGACTGTACTACAAACTGTACCATACTAACCACTGACTGTACTACAAACTGTACTGTACTAACCCCTGACTGTACTAAAAACTGTATTGTACTAACCATTGTACTATACTGTACTAACCACTGACTGTACTAAAAACCGTACCATAGTATCCCTGACTGTACTACAAACTGCAACATACTAACCACTGACTGTACTACAAACTGTACCATACTAACCACTGACTGTACTACAAACTGTACTGTACTAACCCCTGATTGTACTAAAAACTGTATTGTACTAACCATTGTACTGTACTGTACTCACCACTGACTGTACTAAAAACTTTACCATACTAACCCCTGACTGTACTTAAAACTGTACCATACTAACCACTGACTGTACTACAAACTGTATCATACTAACCACTGACTGTACTACAAACTGTACCATACTAACCACTGACTGTACTACAAACTGTACTGCACTAACCACTGACTGTACTACAAACTGTACTGTACTAACCACTGACTGTATTAAAAACTGTACCATACTAACCATTGACTGTATTAAAAACTATACTGTACTAACCCCTGACTGTACTAAAAACTGTACCATACTATCCCCTGACTGCACTACAAACTGTACCATAATAACCCCTGACTGTACTACAAACTGCAACATACTAACCCCTGACTGTATTAAAAACTGTACCATAGTAACCACTGACTGTACAAAAAACTGTACCATACTAACCACTGACTGTGCTACAAACTGTACTGTACTTACCACTGACTGTACTAAAAACTGTACCATACTAACCACTGACTGCACTAAAAACTGACTGTACTAAATCTGTACTGTACTAACCACTGTACTGAAGACACAAAAACACAAAATCAGTATATTTTGGTCTAGTGCCTTTGTGTTAAACTCATTCTCTTACCCCCGTATTCTGTGCACATTATATGGGTACATCTTGGTAACTGTAGTGTACAAGGCACAGAAGGCTTTCATCAGCCGCTCCAAAACAGCCCCAGTGTTAAATTGTTTGTTGGTAGATACTGTTATAAGTCAAATAGACATAATCTGGTTATCACAACAAAATGTAAAATAATATAGGCTGTTAGGCTGTTTTTTGGGGGGAATTTTTCCTGATCAGCTGTTAGGGTCCTAAGCACAGAGGGATGTTGTATGCTGTAAAGCCCTGTGAGGCAAATTGTGATTTGTGATATTGGGCTTTTTTGATCTGTTCTGTACGACATCTATTGCACGTCTGTCCGTCCTGGAAGAGGGATCCCTCCTCAGTTGCTCTTCCTGAGCTTTCTACCATTTTGTGGCGTTCTTCCTGATCAGCTGTGAGGGTCCTAAGGACAGAGGGATGTCGTATGCTGTAAAGCCCTGTGCGGCAAACTGTGATTTGTGATATTGGGCTTTATAAATAAAATTGATTGTTTTTAATTAGGTTCATTGTCGACTCATCTTTATGCTTTTAATGTTCATGTTCATGAAGTTATTGTAAAACAGAAAATGATTTTTACATGAAATGACCTTGTTGTAGGCCTATTATGTAGCCTTCTATGCAAAGACAACAGATTAGCAAAGGAAATGTTGTCGAAGAAGCTGTGAGATGTACCCCGCATGTGTGCCAAAAAATCAGCAGTTTGGATGAGGAAAATAACTGTGTCGATGTCAGTACACTTCAAGCAACGCATTTCGACAACTTGCTTGAGTTTCTCCTCTAAAAAGCAAGCAACTTGTTGCATCTATTTTCGTCACACAGTGACGGCTGCTCCTCAGACCACCGTGCATATATCTCTGCTTGGTCGACTAGACTAGACTGAAACTCTCAAAACTCCACTGAATTGATAACGTTGGTGTTATATGGTTACAATTTAAACCCGTGAGTGGTGTCTGAAGTAACTGCCCCTCAATGAGGCTAGCTCTCTAGCCTAACTGTAGAATTAGTCTGTGTAGAATCTAGTGCGCTTGATAGTGATACAGTTGCAAGCATATTTAAAGACCATTCATTCAGTATTCGCATTTTTCACCCTCAAAGTTCAAGACAACAGTACAGCTAAGTAACCAATCGAAAATACAGTTCTCTGGAGGATCAAAACTTAAGCCTTACCGTTCTCTCCCAGGAGCTGTGTTGATTATTTTGCCACTGTCCAATACTTCAGCTGTAGTGATGTGTTGGTCGCGAACGACAGAAGCCGGCTCCTCACTGGGAGGTGATCTGTAAGCTTCTCTTTGTTGTTTCATTGTAAATAGTTACAAGTTTAAAATAGCTGAAGGTTTAATAGTAAGAAGCTAAAAGTTTAAAATAGTTAAAAGTTTGTTTTTATACTTTAGAATTTATTTTTTGTAGCACGCTGTATATAAATAATAAACATTTGATATAATGTATGTTTTTTACATTATTGTTGGTAATAAGTTAATTTAAGCAACAAAAAAATCTGAGGAGCCACGTGGAAGGTGACAGAGCTGGCTCTTTTTTGTGAGTTGAGCCAAAAGAACCAACTCTCTAAAAAGAGCCAGAATTCCCATCACTATCCGGCTGCAGTCTGCCAGTAGGCTGGTAACCTAGGCACTGAGCGAGGTAGGGGAAAGCATGTGTTGCACGTGCTCTCCAGCAACACTGGGCTGCCTGCAGATATGCCTGTCTGTACATCAGGCCCCAGAAAAAAAAAAAATTGGCAGAAGGCTCTCGAGTATCGGCAGATGCTGATACCTTTGAAAAAAACAAGTATCGGCCTGATATATTGGCCAGACTATATATCGCTTGATATCTACTGAAAACTGTACTGTGCTAACCACTGGACAGTGGACAGTTAGAGACAGCTGGGGACAGTTGTGGACAATTGTGGACAGTAGTGGACAGTTGGAGACCGTAGTGGACAGTAATGGACAGTTGGGGACAGCTGTGGACAGTCGTGGACAGTTGGGGACAGCTGTGGACAGTAGTGGACAGTTGGGGACAGTAATGGACATCCCCTGTGTCTGTCCCTCCATCTGTCCCCTCGTCTGTCCCCCGACTATCCCCCGTCTGTTCCTCGTCTGTCCCCATGTCTGTTCCCCCATCTGTCCCTCGTCCTCGGGAGCTATTGTTCCGGTGTGGCGCAGTGTGTTCAGAGTCGCTCTGGGCTCCGTCTGCGTTCAGAGTCGCTCTGGGCTCCGTCTGCACCGCACCATAAATAACCAAGTGGTAAAATATTCCAGCAGAGCTCCTGATCAGCTCCAAAAGTAAAACGTCGTAGCAGACGTTGGAATAGTGGCGAGCCACCATGAATAAATAAACATGGTGGAACCTGCAGTGCAGATGTGTTTATTAATGATGTGTTTGTTCAGTGCATGAACTTTCACATTTAGAGAAGTTCTTATTGACATTTTTGTCACATTGTGGCTGCCAACAATGACCCGTCGCTGCAGCATTTACTGTTGAAGCAGCGTCATAGTAAATATGAGCTCTGTGAAGCAGTGTGAGGCGTTTACTGTCGAAGCAGCGTTGGAATAAATATGAGCACCATGAAGCAGTGTTAGGCGTGACGATGGCAGAGACCATTAAAGATCTCTGTGGGCAGTTTCCTCTCGGCTACAGAGCCCAAAAGTCTTTGATGGACTGTGAAAGCGTGTCCATGTGTCCACGTGTCTCCATCCATCCGTTTGTCATCATGATGCATCACATGTCCTCATCAGCATCTGTGGTTTGTCATCAGGTCAGTCAGTTTCCCCAGAGGTTCACCCGAACACAACATTCATAATGAGTGCACTGCTGTCAGGTGTGTGTGTGTGTGTTGATTCCTGATTTCCTGGTGAGCATCGAACCTTCAGTGTGTAAAATGTTTCTGTGGCATTCTAGTAAAGCTTATTTTTTTGGTGTGTGTGAGTGTGCATGTGTGTGTGCGTGCGCTCATGTGTGCTATCCTGGGCTGCTCAGTTGATGTGTTAAACAGCAGTGGATTGTGGGACTGCCCGAAGGATTAGCCCCAGAACGACCCTGGCTTCAAAGACGTAGCTTTTTGCTGTTGTTGAATCCTTCCAGCTGTCAAACAGCCTCAAAACACACATCAGAAAAATCTACTGATCAGTGAATCAACACCATCCTGATCATATGAAAACAAGTCAAGATCATCATCAGCAGGAAAAGAGTCCTGTTGATGCTGAGCTTTTATTTTACACAGTAAGTCATTGAACTAAAAATCACAACTCATCTGTCTAAAATGGAAAACAGAGAAAACAGAGATGTGCTGTTGTTAAATGTTTTCTCCAATCAGTCAGTAAATTACCGTGTTCACTGTTTTAAATGGAGCCGTGATGAGATAAACAAATTAAAGGTGACATGTCACCACTAACTGAAATACAGATGATTCCTTTAAGTATATTATTTCTGCAGAGAAAATCTAAAAATCCATTTGTGAAACCTGACGTGTTTTTCCTATAACAAGCTCAGTCTTTGTATAAAAACATAAAAACGGCCTCTGTAAATGTCTCTGTGTCTTTTAGGAGTGTTTTCACTGATTGCTGAATTGCGTTAATACAGCTGAACATATGACATTAAAGTCAAGGTGATGTGATGTCGGTCTGAAGACATTCTGTGAACTGAAGGAAATCGTTAAAGTTAAAAATTCATCAGTGATGAAGTTATTAGATCGTTACAGACATCTCGTCATCAAGTCCTAGAAGTTAAGCAGAGGTCATACTAAAAGATAAAGTCGTGGCTGTGTAGATGGAGGAGACATTTAGAGATGGACAGATTAAACTCTCAGAGGGTCGGGATCAGAGCTTATCTTTAGATCCTCACTGATATCCTCACTGATGCCATTTGGTGTCGGCTCTTTACCAAAGCTCCTTATATGAGCACCAGGACATGCAGTCCGAATTGAACCCTGGAGATGTGTTGAAGACATGTTAGAACTTTTCACGGTCACATAACACAGACGAGGTCACAGTCTGAATATTAAAGTGCTGGTTTCTGACTGAAAAAAAAACTTTGCAGTCTCGTGCTTATTAATACCAGTTAGTGAACATCATGATGTCATTTTACAGAACCTTCATCCCCATTAACAGGAAAAAAAAAAAAAAAATACAAGGTTTTATTGGCTAATCTGATGTTCCTAACCACGCCCCTGAGAACAGCACTGGGCTTTAAGGTCTGTTTTACATAGTGGTCGAATAATGTCCGGGTCCGTTGTGACGCCACAGAGCCCAAAAAGACTTTTCCCCAAAGACTTCCACTGGAAAACAGACGTCTGTAAATGAGTGGATTCAAGACCGCTTCATTAAAAAATATGAGAAACCTGTAGGGAGGAGCAGGAGTTCAGTGAACATAAAAACTGATGAAAAGAAGAAGAGCGAAAATACAGTGAGGAGACTAAAACAGATTTCAGACAGAAACACAAAACCTTAACCTGGAATATTTACATCTGACAAATAATTTAATTATTTTACAACTATAAACAACTAGCGTGTCCTCGTATTAATTATTAATTATGAAATCCTGCAAGTTAGCTCCTCACGAATGACGTTAACGTACTTAATGTGAAGTTACTGTGGTTAAGGTGAGGTAAAGAAACATGGTGAGGACGTCCATTAAAATGACTCAAAGTTCACTCAACATCTGAAACAAACTCTGGTCTCCTGGGAAACAAAGTGCAAACAGTGCATGAGAACAGCCTGAGTCAACACACTGAGAAATACATTTCCTGATCATGTGAAGAGAGATGTGGCTGATGAGTTTTCTTTTGATGAAGTGTCTGATGATAACCTTCTAAAAATAGTTCAGTTCAATTCAGTTTTATTTATAAAACCCAATATCACAAATCACAGTTTGCCTCACAGGGCTTTACAGCATACGACATCCCTCTGTCCTTAGGACCCTCACAGCTGATCAGGAAAAACTCCCCAAAAAAAAACCTTTAACGGGGGGGGGGGGGGGGGGGGGGGGGATGGTAGAAAGCTCAGGAAGAGCAACTGAGGAGTGAGGGAAGCATCTATAGAGTAAATAGGATTGATCCGAGCACAGACCCATGTGGAACTCCAAAACAAACTTTAGTACGTAAAGATGATTCATCATGAATGTGAACAAACTGAAAACAATCAGATAAATAAGATTTAAACCAGCTTAGTGCAGAACCTTTTAGGCCAATTAAGTGTTCCAGTCTCTGTAACAGAATTTGATGGTCAATAGTGTCAAACACCTAGGGTTGGGACTCGTTAGGATTTTAACGATTCCGATTCCTTACCGATTCCTTCTTAACGGTCCGATTCCTTACCGATTCCTTCTTAACGGTACGATTCCTTACCGATTCTTCTTACCGATTCCTACATTATATTCATTATACTTGCTATACTTAAACAAGTATATAATAAACACAAATGCAATCATACAAATACAAAAACTTCATTCTAACTGTTGCACAGTACAATTAGATGAAAATACACATTTGTGTGTGGTATGTATTTCAGATTTAGAGCTTGTATCATCTCCCTGACAATGTATAACAACAAAGAGTGATTCTCTGATTTCTACAGTAACACTATTACCTCAAATTAACCACAGCAATGTAATAAAAAATACTTATATGCATTCATACTTAGGTACTGTTATTTACGTGACAACACCTGAACGTAACACACACACATTGGCTGTTTGTTTCTACCACTCTCCTTGCTGGAAGCATCGGACCTCCCGCCGCCCGCCTCTGCCTTGCTTAAACGCTGAAAATTAAATAAAAGAGGAAGACAGGTGTCTCCTATTTTATCTTATTTTGTTATATTTCTCCCTCTCCTCTCACTGGAAGCGTAGCACCTCCCGCCGCCCGCTCCCATCTCAAACAGGGAGGTCTCCTCTCTGCTGAGCACCCACTGCGCACACCTGGCCTGTTAAATAGCTGGTAATCATTACAACTGTGTGACACAAACTCAGTGCTTTGGTAATTAAATAATGTCGGGCTCGGTCGGGTTTGGACAGAAATATGAGGCCCGTGCTGCACTCTAATGGAAATGCACGTGACGTTTTTTTTTACAATCTAAGAGGAGGAACCGTTACTCTAAATGTGATGGAACCGGTTCCGGAACCGGAACTTTGGACCCAGTTCCAAAAAAGAACTGGATCCGGATACCAACCCTACAAACGGCGCACTAAGATCTAATAAAACAAGTACAGAGACGAGTCCTTTGTCTGAAACAATCAGAAGGTCATTTGTAATTTTAACTAGTGCTGTCTCAGTGCTATGATGCACTCTAAATCCTGACTGAAATTCCTCAAATAAATTATTATCATGGAGAAAATCACACAGCTGGTCTGCGACTACTTTCTCAAGGATCTTTGACATAAAGGGAAGATTAGATATTGGTCTATAGTTGGCTAACACCTTTGGATCCAGGGTGGGCTTTTTTAGTAGAGGTTTAATTACAGCTGCCTTAAAAGACTGTGGTACATAGCCTGTTAATAAGGATATATTGATCATATCTAATATATGAGTGTTAACTACAGGAAAGACCTCCTTAAGTAGCCTAGTTGGGATGGGGTCTAAGAGACACATTGATGATTTAGATGAAGAAATGACTGCGGTCAATTCTTGAAGAGAAATTGGGGAGAAGCAATCTAAATATATATTAGGTTTTACAGCTGTTTTTGAGGTTAGATAGGTACTATCTGAGGACAGGAGGTCATGAGTTTTGCCTCTAATAGTTAGAATTTTGTCATTAAAAAAGCTCATAAAATCATTACTGCTAAGGGCTAAAGGAATATGAGGCACGATAGAGCTTTGACTCTCAGTCAGCCTGGCTACAGTGCTGAAAAGAAACCTGGGGTTATTCTTGTGTTCTTCTATTAATGCTGAGTAATAGTTTGGTTTGGCATTGTGGAGGGACCTCCTATATGTTTTAAGACTAGTTAAAGCCCTGAATGCACAGCATCAGATGACGATGATGTTCCCTGTGGATCGTAGAGATGCTGCTGAAGTCATTACTCCCTATGTAGCCTTAATCATAAACTGGTTCCCTGAACACAAATTCAAATTAAAGTTAAATGTTAAATGTTCCACAAAGTAAATTCTCTGACTAGGCTAAGACATCTGTACGGATAGACAGAGATGAAATGAATGATGCAAATGGAACGATGTTCTTTTCACCACCACCATGAACAGGTGGGGTCCCACAGGGAAGTGTTTTAGGTCCACTTTTCTTTTGTTTTATATTAACATCATGAGGTCATCCTGTTTCTTTACACAGATAATTCAGCTCTCCTACTTTCACATCATGACAACCTACAGGTAGAAAAATGACTCCCTTCAGAGCGCTAAGTCGTCTTCTCATCTTGGTAAAACAGAGTCGATACTCTTCAGGTCAAAGACAAAACTAACAGCGCCTCCTGAGTTCAGAGTTACAGCAGGGGACTATAACGTTACAGCTTACTGAGAGGAAATAAGTCTCCACAGCAGCAGATGGCGGTCGTCTGTATCCATCATTGAAAAAGGGAAACAGGAAGAGCGTCTTGATGCTAGTTAGCCAGTTAGCACATGAACAACACAATCAGAGCATATTTACCGTGCGCCAGTGAACAATAACACAAACCATCAGGAAACATTTCTGCTAAAGAGAAAAATAATCTGACCTCATGGAACAAGTTGGTTTGGTCTCACTCCCTCTGGACTGTAGCTCCTCCTTTACTCACTGACGCTCCTCTGCTCCTCACTTGAGCTCAGCTCACAGTCAGAGGGAGGTCATTCACCGACTGGCTTCTCCATTGCTGTCACTGATTCAACATGCTGATTTAGCTGAAAAAATGCAAACAAGAGCCAGTGAGGGCAAACAGTGTGGGATACACCGCAAAAACGAAGGTGACTGATGTTCACTGCTGTCCAACTGTCAGCTCAGTGTGTTCAATTCTTGAAAGAGAAGCTACAGAGGAGAGCGGGGATACAGAGCTCATCGCAATGGTGGTTGCCCCTCAAATTTAGCCGGTGCAAAGCCCAGCATCACAGTGGACGGGCTCTAACCTGTGTGATGGTAGAGTTTTCAGATCAGGCAGGAAGTTTGAATTCAGGTTGTTAGTGGAGTAGCTGAAGGGCCATGTTCTCAGAACACCCACCATCATCTGCTTTCTCTTTAACTTTGTTTTTCTTGAAACAGATACGACACACATTACTTGACTACCACAACAAAGGCAGCAACTTCCTCCCAACACCACATTTGAGTTTTATCGAGACAGGCATTAAAAATCCTGAATCAGTGCTTTCTGCCCCTGGCTGTGACGCTGTCTCATCTAAATGTGTCCCGCCCCCTTTTGCAGGGAACCCCAAAGTCTCTCCAATCCATCCCTGTGCAACCCCATAATCCCTAATCCTGCCTCCTCACCATTCAACTACATTAGTGTATTATTCCTTTAATCCAAAGACGGAGCGACCGTAAAGCTGCTTTCTGCTCGAGTCAGCGAATCACACTCTGACAAGTCATTGACCGAAGGAAAAGCCAACCCCCCATCCAAAACATAATCAGAGAGATTACGTTTTTTATTATAGTAAAGCTTAAACTCCACTTGTTTACACATAAATAATAATAAATTTTGTTTATAGAAATGTGTTTGCAAATACATATAAATATTGTTTATATAAAATGTATTTTAAAATATATAAATATTGTTTATAAATAAATATAAACATTGTTTGTATATAAATTTGTTTATATATGTAAATATTGTATGTATAAAATTTATTTAAAAATATATAAATATTGTTTATATTTGCACTGATGAAGTTTTTTGTGTGTTTGCAGGAAACATCGTTGGGACCAATGCCACCGAGTCGGACAACACAACCAATGTTACCTCCCTAATAAGCAGGGAGGACGGGCCCATCAAGGTCAGTGACGTTGTCATCAAGTTTACCGGGACGAGCAGCTCGGCCAGTCCAGGCACTGTGACCCCGAGGGCGGGCCGGATCCCCCGCGCCGGCGAGGAGGACGAGCAGAGCAGCGGCATGTTTGAGGAAACGATGATCCCAGCATTGGAAGAAGTAGGCGCCGCAGCCCCGCCCCAGCTCAGCCCTGATTCAGCTGAGACGGAGCACTTGCTGCCTAGCAACCCACGTGGACCGGACGTCATGGAGAGCGAGGAAGAGGAGGATGAGGAGCATGTGTCACACACCGACCCGCCTTGGATTCATGCCAAGGACACAGCTGTGTTTGACCTGGATCACCTCTTCACCACCACCACCTCCCAGCCCTCAACCCACACCAACCCCTCTAACCCTGATGTCCTCCATGTGGACTTCTATGACCCTTCCTCTCGTAGGCGTGGTCTCGACTTGGCCCCGCCATCTCCTTCATCACTGGCCCATGAGCTGCAGGGCGGTGACTCGACCTCCTGGGCGATGCCAGATAACTACGACTACCTCACACCCTACGAGGATGGCGTGTCCCCAACTGCTGATGAGTACACCTACAGCACCACGACCGACGCCTACGAGAGCGATGAAGACCTCCGGCTGTCCGCTGGGTCTCCAGCTCGCTCCAGGCCGCGGGTCCCAGGGTCCAGCTCCTTCATCCCTGGTGCAGGAGTCCCAGTACCAGATGTCCCTGTGGCAGCTCCTCCAGCGGCCTCTCCGGTAGACGGCTCAGACAGTATGGGCGGATGCCGTGTTGGCTACCAGATGGTGAATGGAAGCTGTCGCTCGCCCTGCGAGATGCTGCCCAACTACTGCTTCAACGGGGGACAGTGTTATCTGCTGGAGGGGACGGGCGTCCTCTGCAGGTATAACATCACCTGAACACAAACACAAAGCCAACACCACACAGTGCGTTCATAAAACTCACCACCACTGCTGGACAACATACAGACCGTAACGTCACAGCTCCTCTATCCTAACCCTACCTGAATCAAACGACTGACAAAATGTGGGCAGGGCTGTCTGACAGGAAGGCAAAGAGCTAAACATACTCTCACTCAGATTGATAGTGTTTTTGTTTTATTTTGCCCTTAATCCACAGCAGAACATAGCCAAGCTTCTTGGGTGTTTGCCCTGTCTATTCCTTTAAACAGGAAGTGAGCTCACCGCCATATATGTCCTACACTGACTGTAGCGAAGAACGTCAGACAACCCCACCGCTAAAATCCATAATTCTCCCAACATCAGCGTTGCAGCTGCGTTCAGCTTCATCAGGCTGCTTCCTATCTAATCAGTCATAAATACACTGACATGAACGCAGTCAGACAACAGGACGTGACATAATGAGTCTCCTCCCCCATCAGACGTCTGCTGTGTTCTGCTCAGGAACATGTGGAACACCTTAAAGTATCACTGGACAAACACACAGACACACAGAAACACACACACACACACACACACACACACAGGATGAACTTCCCCTAAAATTTCATAGAAGAAATGGGCAAATATGCACTATTGAATTTACATTAAAATAAGAATTTATATTGCATTAAACATGAGCTAGGATGGGTTTAACATCACAACCATGATGATCAAATGTCAGCTGTTTATCACCAGTTTTCAAATGCTCCCTCCCTGTCATACATTCTCCTGTCAGCGTGGTGGACGTGGAGCATTCCTATGAGACAGCTCTGAGCAGGTTTTTTTCATGCAGCAAAGCGAGACAGTCATTGGATAAATGCGACAAAATCGTCACTTCCAGGGAGGCTCAGCTTCCCTGGGACCTAATGGAGCAGTAGGCGGGAGAGGACGCTCGGTGTCTGCATGATGATTGGAGGAATTGTCTAAGAGGCTAAACCCCTTTGTGAGTGACAGCACTTCTCATTTCGAGCTCAGTTCTATGCAGATATTTGCGAGTGGAGTCTTCTGACAGAGTGCCGTCCGGAGTTCCTTATTTCCATAAGCCAGAAAGCTAATTTGCACCGTTTGTACAGTTCAGGTGTTTAAACCCATCTGAAAATCTTTGAGGTGTGTGTTCCTGTGGTTCTATGGCATGAGTGTGGTTGAAAAACGGCTTCAATTAAATGTTCCTTTTATAAGTTACTGCCTTTCTACAACATGACAAATTTTATGATGTAAACTTAAAGTGAGCTTCCCCTGTTTGAAAGACCAGCAGCCGCCACTGATGTTCATGTTATTGTGACGTTGTTTCCCGTCTGTCGGCTGATGAACACTCAGACTCGTTACCTCAGCCGTGAGCTGCAGTCAGGACTCTGCAGCAGGTCCCTGTGGAGCTAAATGTAGGTGGAGGTCAGGAGTCAAATGGATTAAGAGAATCATTTATGAAAATATGGTGTTATCCACAGAGTGGTTTCAGCTCAGTCCTCTGGCAGCACATCTGAAAGTCAGAGATCTGTGGATCAAAACATCCTGATGAGACTTTAGAAACAGCCGCTGAGGGATTAACGCTGCTGCAGACAGATGAGCACGCTGACGGAGTCTCTGTGTGACTGAAGGGATCAATACCAAAACCTACAGGAACCATCACTTCCTGTCTGCCATCAAATGAGAACTGATCAGTTGACCTCAAAACATTTTCACCAGTTCACTCTGATATTCTCTGAACACGTATGAATACACAGTAACATGATCAAACACACAGTAATATGATCAAACACATAGTAACATGATCAAACACACGGTAACATGATCAAACACATGTTAACATGATCAAACACATGGTAACATGATCAAACACACAGTAACATCATCAAACACACGGTAACATGATCAAACACACAGTAACATGATCAAACACACAATAACATGATCAAACACACCATAACATGATCAAACACACGGTAACAGGATCAAACACACAATAACATGATCAAACATAGAATGACATGATCTAACAGAATAACATGATCAAACACACGGTAACATGATCAAACATAGAATGACATGATCGAACACACAATAACATGATCAAAAACAAGGTAACATAATCAAACACGCGGTAACATGATCAAATATAGAATAACATGATCAAACACACAGTAACATGATCAAACATAGAATAACATGATCAAACACACGGTAACATGATCAAACATAGAATAACATGATCAAACACACAGCAACATGATCAAACACACAATAACATGATCAAACATAGAATAACATGATCAAACACACAGTAACATGATCAAACACATGGTAACATGATCAAACACTCAATAACATGATCAAATGCGGTAACAAGATCAAACATGCGGTAACATGATCAAATATAGAATACCATAATCAAACACACGGTAACATGATCAAACACACGGTAACATGATCAAACACACAGTAACATGATCAAACACACAGAAACATGATCAAACACACGGTAACATGATCAAACACACAGTAACATGATCAAACACACAGAAACATGATCAAACACACGGTAACATGATCAAACACACAGTAACATGATCAAACACACAATAACATGATCAAACACACAGTAACATGATCAAACACACAATAACATGATCAAACACACAATAACATGATCAAACACACGGTAACATGATCAAACACACAGTAACGATCAAACACACAGTAACATGATCAAACACACGGCAACATGATCAGACACATAGTAACATGATCAAACACATCTGGACATCGTCGGCATAGAAGTGGAAATGCCATATCGGCGGATGATGTTAACAAGGGGGAGGATGTAAGGAACGAAAAGGAGAGGACCAAGCACAGAACCCTGGGGAACGCCTTGGGACAGATGAGCGGTGGAGGAGGTGCATTTATTGATATGGAGGAATTGCTGTCTGTTGGAGAGATATGATCTGAACCAGGAGATAGCTGTGCCAGTGATGTTGTAACAGGTTTTAAGACAGGAGAGGAGGGTGGAGTGGTTAATCGTGTCAAACGCAGCAGTGAGGTCGAGCATGATGAGGATGTTGAAGTGTCCAGAGTCGGCGGAGAGGAGGAAGTTGTTGGTGACTTTGAGAAGAGCTGTTTCAGTGTTGTGTTGTGACCAGAATCCGGATTGAAACATCTCAAATAGGTCCTTGCAGGTGAGGTGGGTTTTGAGGTGAGTGGCAACAATGCACTCCAGGATTTTTGACAGGAAGGGGAGGTTGGAGATGGGCAGGAAGTTGGTCATGATGTTGGGATTGAGCCCGGGTTTTTTTTTGAGGAGAGGGGTGACAGTGGCAACTTTCAGAGGATCTGGGACTAAGCTGGAGCTAGATTCTGGACTTAACAAGTGAGGAAAGGATTGGGTCGTGAACTGATGTAGAGTTATTCATACCTGTAGTGGCTTTTGTGAGGTCCAGAGGGGTCAGTGGGGGGAAGTGTGACAGTGGCGGAACGGAGGTGGGGGGAAGAGTAGGTGGACGGGTCGGGAAGGTGGTCAGGTTGCTGTAGATGGTGTTAATTTTTGTTTGGTAGAATGACAAGAATGAGTTGCACTTGCTGACTGTGAAGAATGTGGAGGTGTTGTCGATGGGTTTGAGAAGTTTGTTGTGGAGAAAAGAGTTTTGGGGTTGTTGGAGCCAGAGTGTATGAGACAAGAATAGTAGTTAGACCGGGCTGTGTTGAGGGTGTTCTTGTAGTGCAGCAGGTGGTCTGTGTAGGCTTGAAGGTGAACTGTTAGGCTAGTCTTCTTGTAGAGTCTTTCTGGTGGACGCTTTTGGGATTTCATGGTGTGGAGCTCAGGGGTGTACCAGGGGGCAGAGTGAATGAGGGAGACGGTTTTAGTGTTGATGGAGACCAACTGATTTAGGCAGGAGAAGAGGGTGGTATTATAATAGTGGACAAGGTCAGTGGGGTCGTCAGAGGATGGGGGAGGGGAGGTAGATATTATGCTGGTGAGTGAGGCTGAGAGAGCTGAGGGAGTGATGTATTTGAGATTTCTTAAGGATATTGTGCGGTTTACTTTAGGTGTGAGTGGGGATGGGGATATTAATGTTCATAATGATTGCCAGGTGGTCCGAGATATAGAGATTGATGCTAAACTAAACTATTGTCTGTTGTCTGTATTGATTTTGACTGTGTTGTTATAGTGGATGATTTTAATATTCAAATTGATAATCCCAAAGATGGCGGTGCAAAAGAACTTTTCTACATCCTGGACAACTTTGAACTTTCCCAGCATGTAACAGACACAACACACAATAAGGGACATATTTTAGATCTAATTATCTCCAAAGGGCTCAACATTTCTGAGGTTGTGGTGACTGATGTTGCCTTTTCTGATCATTACTGTGTTTTCTTTAAAATGGCCATCTCCACTGACTCCAGTAAAAGTACAATAGGGGTAATCAGAAAACGCTATATCAATGAAAACACCTATACACTATTCACCCAGGATTTTATACCCACACCAGCTCTGCCCTCAGTCTCTGTCAATGATCTGGTTCATAGTTTCAGCTCTAAAGCTATGAATATTATGGACAATATTGCCCCCATGAAGGTCAAAGTTGTCTCTGGTAAGAAAAAACCACCATGGAGGAACACCACACAGACTGACAAACCCATCAGTGTCAGTCCCTCCTGAACTGCTATCCACCAAGGCATGCAATGACTTTGCTTCTTTTTTCACAGACAAGATTTCAAAGATAAGACAGACAGTCTGTAACTCCAACACAGTGGCTATTTCACCTGTGCCTCATAAGACTACTCCAGTTAATTTGGCACTTTTTCACCCATTCAATTATGCTACTTTGACAGACATAGTTAGAAACCTTAGGTCCACTACCTGCTGCGTTGACACTCTGCCTACAAGCTTTTTTAAAGATGTGTTTAATTGCATAGCATCAGATATACTACAGATAGTCAACTGTTCTCTTCAGTCAGGCCTTTTTCCAACGGCACTGAAGACCACAGTCATTAAACCTCTCTTAAAAAAGCCTAATCTGGATGCCTCAGTAATAAATAACTACAGGCCCATATCAAACCTACCATTTTTAGGAAACATCATTGAAAAGGTTGTTTTTCAGCAACTTAACACCTTCTTGGAGCAAAACAATGTCTTTGATGCCTTTCAATCTGGATTTCGAGCACATCACAGCACTGAAACTGCACTTGTAAAAGTTTTAAATGACATTCATCTGAGCAGTGATGCATCAAAGATTTCGGTTCTGGTATCACTGGACCTCAGTGCTGCATTCGACACAGTTGACCATAAGATACTGCTTGACAGACTAGAAAAGTTTGTGGGACTTTCTGGCACTGTGCTAAATTGGTTTAAATCTTATTTACAAGACAGGGATTTCTTTGTGTCACTTGGCAATTATGAATCTGTGCGAACAAAGATTACATGTGGAGTTCCTCAAGGGTCCATTCTTGGGCCTCTTCTGTTCAACATCTATATGCTCCCTCTTGCTCAGATTATGGAATATCATAACATCTCCTACCATACTTATGCAGATGACACACAACTTTACATAACAGTGTCACCAGATGACTACAGTCCCCTACATCTGCTAAATAAGTGCATTGATGAAATCAATACGTGGATGTGCCAGAATTTTCTACAACTAAACACAGAAAAAACTGAGATAGTTGTTTTTGGCCCCAAAGAACAAAGATCAATAGTCAGTGCTCACCTTGATGCCATGACACTAAAACCTACAAATCAAGCCAGAAATCTTGGTGTAGTTCTAGACTCAGACCTAAATTTCAATAGTCACATTAAGACAATTACTAAATCAGCCTACTACCACCTTAAAAACATAGCAAGAATAAAAGAATTTCTGTCTAAACCAGATACAGAAAAACTTGTTCATGCTTTCATTTTCAGCAGGCTGGACTATTGTAATGGTGTCTTCACAGGCCTGAGTAAAAAATCAATCAGACAACTGCAGCTCGTCCAGAACGCTGCTGCCAGAGTCCTCACCAACACCAAGAGAGTGGAGCACATTACACCAGTGCTTAAATCGCTGCACTGGCTTCCTGTGTGTCAAAGGATAGACTTTAAAATCTTGCTACTTGTCTATAAAGCACTAAATGGTCTCGGGCCTGAATACATCTCTGATTTACTTGTACGTTATGAAGCATCCAGACCCCTCAGATCATCTGGAACAGGTTTACTCAGTGTTCCCAGGATCGAAACCAAACAAGGTGAAGCACCCTTTAGTTTCTATGCTCCCCACCTGTGGAACAAACTTCCAGAATATCTGAGGTCGGCTGAAACTGTCAGCTCATTTAAATCAGGGCTTAAAACATTACTATTTACTGCAGCTGACCAGTGAACTAGATGTGGAACTTATTGTTAGGATAATCTGTAGCTGTTGTTTTTATATTTGTCTGCTGTTGCTTTATGTTTGCTTTTTAAATGCATTTTCTGCACTGTTTTTCTTGCTTTTAGCTTTTGTTTTTAATGATCTAATGTTTTATCTTAACATACTTTCCTTGTAAAGCAAATTGAATTGCCTTGTGTGTGAATGGTGCTATATAAATAAAATGGCCTTGCCATTGCCTTGCCTGGAGACGTGGTGTAATGTTAGACCAGTTGAGCAGACCAGATCCAGGATGTGTTCATGTGAGTGAGTGTGGAAGTTAACATGTTGTCTCAAGTTGACGTAGTAGATCCAGAAATTCAGTGGCACATTTGCAGAAAGTAGTATCAATGTGGAGATTGAAATCGCCGAGGAGAACAGAAGGTGAAATGGCGCAAGAAGGGTAAACAGAAACAGAAACAGAAAAATCAGACAGAGCTTCGGATTTGGACTAAAAGTGAAAGTAGCCTTTGCACTCCTCAAGCTGGAACTGAGGGGGCCGGTGTAGGTGAGGCTGAGGCGGCATCATCATCCATACGGGGGTGAGGAGCTGGGACTGGCTGGTCAGCCAGAGCTGAGCCGGCAGAATTGACGACAACTTGTGGCGAGGAGCCGGTACCAGGCTCTGGGATGGTGGAGTCCAGATCTGCTGGGTTTGCAGAAGGACAGGTGATGCCTATGGTGCCTACGGTAACCACAGAGTCAAGACGATCTTCTTCATTCCGGATCCAGTAGAGGTTGGAGATGCACTGCTCTAATTTAGCGATGATGTGGGACTTGTGGAGGCAGCTGTCACAGTCATGGGGTGAGGTGAGTGGACCCATGGAAGCAGATCAGGTGGCTTAGGAAACAGATAACAGAGTTTATATCTCACAAGAAGGTACTTTCTCTTGCTTACAGCACTCTGTGTAAGCCAGTGCAGAGAGAGAAACCTTACATGTTCCCTTTATGTCAAAGATCCTTGAGAAAGTAGTCGCAGACCAGCTGTGTGATTTTCTCCATGATAATAATTTATTTGAGGAATTTCAGTCAGGATTTAGAGTGCATCATAGCAATGTGACAGCACTAGTTAAAATTACAAATGACCTTCTGATTGCTTCAGACAAAGGACTCGTCTCTGTACTTGTTTTATTAGATCTTAGTACGGCGTTTGACACAATTGACCATCAAATTCTACTGCAGAGACTGGATCACTTAATTGGCCTAAAAGGTTCTACATTGAGCTGGTTTAAATCTTATTTATCTGATCGTTTTCAGTTTGTTGACGTTCATAATGAATCATCCTTACGTACCAAAGTTTGTTTTGGAGTTCCGCAAGGTTCTGTGCTCGGACCAATCCTATTTACTCTATATATGCTTCCTTTAGGTAACATCATTAGAAATCATTCTGTAAATTTCCATTGTTATGTGAATGATACTTATACTGTACAATATATATATATATACAATAACATGATCAAACACACAATAACAAGATCAAACACACAGTAACATGATCAAACACATAGTAACATGATCAAGCACACAGTAACATGATCAAACACACAGTAACACGATCAAACACACAGTAACAAGATCAAACACACAGTAACATGATCAAACACATAGTAACATGATCAAAAACGTAGTAACATGATCAAACACACAGTAACATGATCAAACACATGGTCATATGATCACCACATAGTAACATGATCAAACACACGGTAACATCATCAAACACACAATAACATGATCAAACACACGGTAACATGATCAAACACACTGTAACATGATCAAACACACAATAACATGATCAACAACACAATAACATGATCAAACAAATAGTAACATGGTCAAACATATGGTATCATGGTCAAACACACGGTAATATGATCAAACACACAATAACAAGATCAAACACACAATAACATGATCAAACACATAGTAACATGAATCAAGCACATGGTAACATGATCATACACACGGTAACATGATCAAACACACGGTAACATGATCAAACACGCGGCAACATGATCAAACACATAGTAACATGATCAAACACACAATAACATGATCAAACATAGAATAATATGATCAACCACACAGTAACATGATCAAACACAGGGTACCATGATCAAACACAGGGTAACATGATCAGACACATACTAACATGATCAAACACACGGTAACATGATCAAACACATGGTAACATGATCAAACACACAGTAACATGATCAAACACACAGAAACATGATCAATCACACAATAACATGATCAAACACACAGTAACATGATCAAACACATGGTCATATGATCACCACATAGTAACATGATCAAACACACGGTAACATGATCAAACACACAATAACATGATCAAACACACGGTAACATGATCAAACACACTGTAACATGATCAAACACACAATAACATGATCAACAACACAATAACATGATCAAACAAATAGTAACATGATCAAACATGGTAACATGGTCAAACACACGGTAATATGATCAAACACACAATAACAAGATCAAACACACAATAAAATGATCAAACACATAGTAACATGACCAAGCACATGGTAACATGATCATACACACGGTAACATGATCAAACACACGGTAACATGATCAAACACACGGCAACATGATCAAACACATAGTAACATGATCAAACACACAATAACATGATCAAACATAGAATAATATGATCAACCACACAGTAACATGATCAAACACAGGGTACCATGATCAAACACAGGGTAACATGATCAGACACATACTAACATGATCAAACACACGGTAACATGATCAAACACATGGTAACATGATCAAACACACAGTAACATGATCAAACACAAAGAAACATGATCAATCACACAATAACATGATCAAACACACAGTAACATGATCAAACACACGGTCATATGATCACCACATAGTAACATGATCAAACACACGGTAACATGATCAAACACACAATAACATGATCAAACACACGGTAACATGATCAAACACACAGTAACATGGTCAAACATATAGTAACATGATCAAACACACAATAACATGATCAAACACACGGTAACATGATCAAACACAGTAACATGATCAAACACACAATAACATGATCAAACAGTAACATGATCAATCACATGGTACACATGATAAAACACACAATAACATGATCAAACACACAATAACATGATCAAAGACACGGTAACATGATCAAACGCGTTAACCTTCATTCTCCTGCAGGACGTAGGCGGCAGTGTAAGCGGATCATCATGTTACGTAAAGATGGCACGAATGTTCACAGCAGAGGAACAAAATAAAACTGTGAGACAGAGAGGACAGAGAAGAGGACAGAGACAGGAGGATACAGGGTGGAGGAGCTGAATGAGTCAGAACATTAAAACGTCAGACTGGAAACAACTTGAACAGCCAAGTGTGTGTGTATGTGTGTGTGTGTGCATATGTGTTTTTTTTCTGCAGCTTGATGCAATTAAGTGAAACCTTGAGCTGCAGTTTGTTTTTATTTTGGACCTGATGGAAACACATAGACATAGACAGACACACACGAACACACACACACACAGGATGGTCAGGTGTGTATTGGGTTATTATCGCTCCAGTGTGTGATGTCAGATAGCATGATGAAATCACAGAATCAAAAGAGGCGTGACATGTAACACAACAGCGTCAGCCTCTAGTGTGACATATAACATACGTGTCAGCAGCTCTTTATAAACAATAACAATGACATCATATGTCAACAACAATCATTTAGTGTCCCTGTTATATGGCGGCTGATCTCGTTCTCTGCTCAGAGGGTAAGGAGCTTCTGGACCTCAGTGTTTTAGTTAGCTGCTAACTGCAACAGCTGCTGTTCCTCTTCTTTGAGTTAGCTGCTAACAGCTGCTGTCCTTCTTTGAGTTAGCTGCTGACTGCTAACAGCTGCTGTTCTTCTTTGAGTGAGGTGCTCACTGCTAACAGCTGCTGTTCTTCTTTGAGCTAGCTGCTCGCTGCTAACACCTGCCGTTCTTTGAGTTAGCTGCTAACTGCTAAAAGCTGCTGTTCTTCTTCTTTGAGTTAGCTGCTAACTGCTAACAGCTACTGTTCTTTCTCCATGAGTCAGCTGCTCACTGCTAACAGCTGCTGTTCTTTGAGTTAGCTGCTAAAAGGAGTCCATGCTGTATGAGCACATGTAGGACTGTATGATCAGGGTCTGTTGGTGGTTGTGGTTGTTTTACTGTTTTACTCTGTCACTGGCGGCTGACTGTTATGTGTTGGTTCTGTGACATGCTGAGGAAGCAAACCAAAGTTATCCAGAATATTTAACAGTTCCTTAGCACACCCACCTGTAAGATTATCAACATGAATGTTAAAATCTCCCACTAAAACAACACAGTCAAATTCCATACACACAATAGACAGCAATTTGGCAAACTCATCAAAAAACCTTGCATCATATTTGGGGGGTCTGTAGATGGTCACTAAAATTGCTCGACAGGGGGATTTTAACTGAGTGGCAACATATTCAAAGGAGTCAAATTGACCATAAAACATTTGCTTACACTGGAAGCTGTCCTTGAACAGAGTGGCAACTCCGCCTCCTCTCTTATGTATTCTTGCTCCACTAAAGAAACTAAAATTTGGAGGGGCTGTCTCAATTAAAACTGCTGCACTATTTTCCTGACCTAGCCAAGTTTCAGTTCAAAACATAAAATCAAGTTTGTGCTTGTTAATAAAATCATTGATTAAGAAGGATTTGCCAGCCAGAGACCCGATATTTAGAAGTGCTAGTTATGAAACGTTATCTGGCATAAGTTTAGAGACAGACTGTGTTTGACATGAGATACATATCAGATTTGATGGGTTGACTGCCCTTGATTTTCTGCAGTTGTTTTTATTTTCGCCATGCCGTCGGCTGAATGACATTGCAAGGGGGAAAGCGGCATGGTGACTGTCCTATCTCTTCTTTTCTTGACATTCTTGCTGGGACAAAAACAATCTCTGCAGGTTTCTTGTAATGTGGAGGACAGAGTCACAGACCATGACGTCATCATCATGAGAAGTGGTTGTTGTTTTTGGAGCAGTAACTGTCTGTCTGTCTGCTCCCTGTGTGCTGACCTTCTTGCTTATCAGTGCACATATGTTCTGATAAGATGACTCGATGGTGTGACGTATGTTGCAGCCAAGATATCTGGAGCCAAGGTTTTTTGGGTGAATCCCGTCTGACATGAAGCAGCTTTTTATGTTCCAAAAAATATTAAAATTGTCACTAAAATTAATATTGCCTCGGTGTGTGAATATGCAAAAACAATGTCGGACTCTGTAGTTTTCTCTGGACCCTCCCAAATCTGACCAGTGATGACATGTTCAGCCGCATGTCATCATTTAATCGCTGGCTGTCCAGGTGGTGTCCAGCAAACGATGTGGGTTTCGTTAATAATTGGCAAACTTTCTGGGGAAAACCTGGTCTTATTAGGAGAGACGGCATTCATCCCACTTTGGATGGAGCTGCGCTCATTTCTAGGAACCTGGCAAACTTTATTAGTAATTTAAATCCCTGACAACCCAGAGTTGAGACCAGGACAGAGAGTCGCAGTCCTAAACGCCTCTCTGAGCTTCTAGTTCAGTTACCCAGCCAAAGTTTTCATAGTTTTATACAAACGGTGTCTGTCCCCCGACCACCTAAATTATATAAATCTAAAATTAAACAAAGAGGAGTTGTGCATAACAACCTCATAAAAATTAAAACCTCTTCTGTGACAGAAAGACAAAACAGGAGAATTAAATGCGGACTGTTAAATATCAGGTCTCTGTTGTCTAAAGCAGTGTTAGTAAACGAATTAATATCAGATAATCATATTGATTTACTCAGTCTCACTGAAACCTGGCTGTGTCAAGATGAATATGTTAGTCTAAATGAGTCCACTCCTCCCAGTCATAATAATACCCACATTCCTCGAGGCAGCGGCCGAGGAGGGGGAGTTGCAGCCATTTTTAACTCTAGTCTGTTAATCAGCCCTAAACCTAAGATAGATTATAATTCATTTGAAAGCCTCGTTCTTAGTCTTTTACATCCGACCTGGAAAACCTCGCAGCCACTTTTATTTGTTATAGTTTACCGTGCTCCTGGCCCATATTCTGAATTTGTATCTGAATTCTCAGAGTTTGTATCCAGTTTAGTTCTTAAATCAGATAAAGTCATTATTGTAGGCGATTTTAACATTCATGTCGACGTTGATAATGACTCCGTGGCTACCGCGTTTATCTCACTATTAGACTCCATTGGCTTCAGTCAGGGTGTACATGAACCCACTCACTGTTTTAACCATACCCTCGATCTAGTTCTGATGTATGGAATTGAAATTGATAACCTAAAAGTCTTTCCACAGAATCCCTCGCTATCGGATCATTATCTGATTACTTTTGATTTCTTTTTACTCGATTACACGCCACTCAGCAACAGTTACTATACTAGATGTTTATCAGATAGTGCTGTCGCAAAATTCAAGGAAAAGATTACTCCAACATTAAATTCAATACCAAGTCCCTCAGTAACAGAGGTTTCCTGTACCGACTTTGATCATTTTGTCGATAGCGCCGTAGGCTCGCTGCGAACAACACTCGACTCTGTAGCTCCTCTTAAAAAGAAGTTAAAAAAGCAAAGAAAGTTCGCTCCTTGGTATAACTCTCAAACCCATAAGTTAAAACAAATATCGCGAAAATTTGAAAGGAATTGGCGATTAACCAAACAGGAAGAATCTCGTTTAATCTGGACAGACAGTCTCAAAAATTATAAGAGGGGCCTTCGCAATGCCAGAGCAAACTATTACTCAGCATTAATAGAAGACAATAAGAACAACCCCAGGTTTCTTTTCAGCACCGTAGCCAGGCTGACTGAGAGTCAAAGCTCTATCAAGCTTTGTATTCCTTTAGCCCTTAGCAGTAATGATTTTATGAGCTTTTTTAATGACAAAATTCTAAGTATTAGAGGCAAAATTCATGACCTCCTGTCCTCAGATAGTACCTATCTAACCTCAAACACAGCTGTAAAACCTAATATATATTTAGATTGCTTCTCCCCAATTTCTCTTCAAGAATTGACAGCAGTGATTTCTTCATCTAAATCATCAACGTGTCTCTTAGACCCCATCCCAACTAGGCTACTTAAGGAGGTCTTTCCTTTAGTTAACACTCATATATTAGATATGATCAATATATCCTTATTAATAGGCTATGTACCACAGTCTTTTAAGGTAGCTGTAATTAAACCTCTACTAAAAAAGCCCACCCTGGATCCAGAGGTGTTAGCCAGTTATAGACCAATATCTAATCTTCCCTTTATGTCAAAGATCCTTGAGAAAGTAGTCGCAGACCAGCTGTGTGATTTTCTCCATGATAATAATTTATTTGAGGAATTTCAGTCAGGATTTAGAGTGCATCATAGCACTGAGACAGCACTAGTTAAAATTACAAATGACCTTCTGATTGTTTCAGACAAAGGACTTGTCTCTGTACTTGTTTTATTAGATCTTAGTGTGCCGTTTGACACAATTGACCATCAAATTCTACTGCAGAGACTGGATCACTTAATTGGCCTAAAAGGTTCTGCACTGAGCTGGTTTAAATCTTATTTATCTGATCGTTTTCAGTTTGTTGACATTCATAATGAATCATCCTTACGTACCAAAGTTTGTTTTGGAGTTCCGCAAGGTTCTGTTCTCGGACCAATCCTATTTACTCTATATATGCTTCCTTTAGGTAACATCATTAGAAATCACTCTATAAATTTCCATTGTTATGCGGATGATACTGCGGATGTTGTATTTATCGATGAAGCCAGAAGAAAGTAATCAATTAACTAAACTCCATAACTGCCTCAAAGACATAAAAGCTTGGATGAGCACCAATTTCCTGATGTTAAATTCAGAGAAAACTGAAGTTATTGTTCTTGGCCCCAAACAACTCAGAGACATAGACTACGTTTATATGCCGTCAATATTCGGGTTAAGGTCAATATTCCGGTTTCTAAAACATTCGGAATAACCCGTTTACATGCGTGAGCAAACAGGGTTATTCCTGTATACATGGTAATTGTAATCAATTGGAATATCCCGATCAGAGCAGCGATGCACGGACAACGTGTCGACGCACGGAGAACGTCATGACGCACTGCGCGTCATTTTAGCTTCTTCTTCCTGTATCCAAAAACAACAACGAGGGCAGCACGGCGGATAATGAACAGCCCAGGGCCGGTAGCAGTCGCTTTCGTCGTTTGCGCTTTGGTGCTGGTACTGACCCACCACCAGTACTTGACACTATTCTGTCTCTCTGTCTTCATTAATGGAAGGCGAGAATGTGAAGAAATAGGAAATGGAGCCGGAGCTGTGCCATCCATATCCTTGCTACCCGTTTCCACCAGAGCCCCCCGGACACTTTGGATGAAGGTGCGCAGTCAGGACTGGTGGGAACGGGTAGTAATGATGGAGTTCACCGATGCTGACTGGCGTGACAATTTCCGTATGTCGCGTCGATCCTTTACTAAACTTTGCCAGATGATGGAGAGAGTGATGGAGCCCTGTGAAATCACCGTTCGCACACCGGTGCCTGGCGTCTGGCGTTCGTACAAACCCTGCTTTG
This sequence comes from Cromileptes altivelis, assembly GCA_013133815.1. Taxonomy (NCBI): domain Eukaryota; kingdom Metazoa; phylum Chordata; class Actinopteri; order Perciformes; family Serranidae; genus Cromileptes; species Cromileptes altivelis. The sequence goes on from CM023139.1 coordinate 157,170, forward strand.
CGTAACTTTTCGCTCACTTTCTTGTATATTTCGCTGTCCCGGTACTTTCTACCGTCTACAAATGACATGATATTCATATATTTCACCACATTTACCAGGTGACTTGTCTCCTCCTCGCTCCAAAAGTGTGGTGTCTTCCGTTTCGCCATGTTATCAACAAGTAGTTCCTGCACTCAAAAGACCAAGATTCCTTGCGAATAGAACATGCGCAGAACTCAAATTAATGTTCCGTTCAATGGGGATATTCCGACAGGCGTATACATGACCAAATATTCGGGTTAGGAAAGGAGTAACCCAGGGGTCATATTCGGGTTTTTAAAAACCGGAATGCAGAACGCAGGGTTACTTGTGGTCCCTAAAGTCTCCAAAAGTAGATCAGGAGCCAGAGCCTTCAGCTATCAGGCTCCTCTCCTGTGGACTTATCTTCCTGTTACGGTCCGGGAGGCAGACACTGTCTCCACATTTAAGACTAGACTTAAGACTTTCCTCTTTGACAAAGCTTATAGTTAGGGCTGGCTCAGGCTTGCCCTGTACCAGCCCCTAGTTAGGCTGACTTAGGCCTAGTCTGCCGTACGTAAGGATGATTCATTACGAACGTCAACAAATTGAAAACGATCAGATAAATAAGATTTAAACCAGCTCAGTGCAGAACCTTTTAGGCCAATTAAGTGATCCAGTCTCTGCAGTAGAATGTGATGGTCAATTGTGTCAAACGCCGCACTAAGATCTAATAAAACAAGTACAGAGACAAGTCCTTTGTCTGAAGCAATCAGAAGGTCATTTGTAATTTTAACTAGTGCTGTCTCAGTGCTATGATGCACTCTAAATCCTGACTGAAATTCCTCAAATAAATTATTATCATGGAGAAAATCACACAGCTGGTCTGCGACTACTTTCTCAAGGATCTTTGACATAAAGGGAAGATTAGATATTGGTCTATACCTGGCTAACACCTCTGGATCCAGGGTGGGCTTTTTTAGTAGAGGTTTAATTACAGCTACCTTAAAAGACTGTGGTACATAGCCTGTTAATAAGGATATATTGATCATATCTAATATATGAGTGTTAACTACAGGAAAGACCTCCTTAAGTAGCCTAGTTGGGATGGGGTCTAAGAGACACGTTGTTGATTTAGAAGCAGAAATCACTGCTGTCAATTCTTGAAGAGAAATTGGGGAGAAGCAATCTAAATATATATTAGGTTCTACAGCTGTGTTTGAGGTTAGATAGGTAGGCCTACCATCTGATGGCAGGAGGTCATGAATTTTGCCTCTAATAGTTAGAATTTTGTCATTAAAAAAGCTCATAAAATCATTACTGCTAAGGGCTAAAGGAATACAAGGCTCAATAGAGCTTTGACTCTCAGTCAGCCTGGCTACAGTGCTGAAAAGAAACCTGGGGTTGTTCTTGTTTTCTTCTATTAATGCTGAGTAATAGTTTGCTCTGGCATTGTGGAGGCCCCTCTTATAGGTTTAGAGACTGTCTGTCCAGATTAAACGAGATTCTTCCAGTTTGGTTAATCGCCAATTCCTTTCAAATTTTCGCGATATTTGTTTTAACCTACGGGTTTGAGAGTTATACCAAGGAGCGAACTTTCTTTGCTTTTTTAACTTCTTTTTAAGAGGAGCTACAGAGTCGAGTGTTGTTCGCAGCGAGCCTACGGCGCTATCGACAAAATTATCAATTTGGGAGAGGTTAAAGTCGGCACGGGAAACCTCTGTTACTGAAGGTATTGGTATTGAATTTAACGATGAAGTAATCTTTTCCTTAAATTTTGCGACAGCACTATCTGATAAACATCTAGTATAGTAACTGTTGCTGAGTGGCGTGTAATTGAGTAAAAAGAAATCAAAAGTAATCAGATAATGATCCGATAGCGAGGGATTCTGTGGAAAGACTTTTAGGTTATCAATTTCAATTCCATACGTCAGAACTAGATCGAGGGTATGGTTAAAACAGTGAGTGGGTTCATGTACACCCTGACTGAAGCCAATGGAGTCTATTAATGAGATAAACGCGGTAGCCAGGGAGTCATTATCAACGTCGACATGAATGTTAAAATCGCCTACAATAATAACTTTATCTGATTTAAGAACTAAACTGGATAAAAACTCTGAGAATTCAGATACAAATTCAGAATACGGGCCAGGAGCACGGTACACTATAACAAATAAAAGTGGCTGCGAGGTTTTCCAGGTCGGGTGTAAAAGACTAAGAACGAGGCTTTCAAATGAATTATAATCTAGTTTAGGTTTAGGGCTGATTAACAGACTAGAGTTAAAAATGGCTGCAACTCCCCCTCCTCGGCCGCTGCCTCGAGGAATGTAGGTATTATTATGACTGGGAGGAGTGGATTCATTGAGACTAATATATTCATCTTGACACAGCCAGGTTTCAGTGAGACTGAGTAAATCAATATGATTATCTGATATTAATTTGTTTACTAACATTGCTTTAGACGACAGAGACCTGATATTTAACAGTCCGCATTTAATTCTCCTGTTTTGTCTTTCTGTCACAGAAGAGGTTTTAATTTTTATGAGGTTGTTATGCACAACTCCTCTTTGTTTAATTTTAGATTTAAATAATTTAGGTGGTCGGGGGACAGACACTGTTTGTATAAACCTATGAAAACTATGGCTGGGTAACTGAACTAGAAGCTCAGAGAGGTGTTCAGGACTGCGACTCTCTGTCCTGGTCTCAACTCTGGGTTGTCAGGGATTTAAATTACTAATAAAGTTTGCCAGGTTCCTAGAAATGAGAGCAGCTCCATCCAAAGTGGGATGAATGCCGTCTCTCCTAATAAGACCAGGTTTTCCCCAGAAAGTTTGCCAATTATTAACGAAACCCACATCGTTTGCTGGACACCACCTGGACAGCCAGCGATTAAATGATGACATGCGGCTAAACATGTTGTCACTGGTCAGATTTGGGAGGGGTCCAGAGAAAACTACGGAGTCCAACATTGTTTTTGCATATTCACACACCGAGGCAATATTAATTTTAGTGACCTCTGATTGGCGTAACCGGGTGTCATTGCCGCCGACGTGAATAACAATTTTACTGAATCTACGTTTAGCTTTAGCCAGCAGTTTTAAATTTGACTCGATGTTGCCCACTCTGGCCCCAGGGATACATTTGACTATGGCCGCTGGTGTTGCTAACTTCACGTTTCTCAGAATAGAGCTGCCAATGACCAGAGTTTTATCCTCAGCGGGTGTGTCGCTGAGTGGGGAAAAGCGGTTGGAAACGTGAACAGGCCGGTGGTGAGCCGTGGGCTTCGGCTTGGAGCTGTGCTTCTGGCGAACCGTAACCCAACCTCCCGGCTGAACGGGAGTTGCCGGAGGACAGTTAGCAGAGGCTAAGGCTATGCTATGTGGCTCCGCACCGGCTACAGGGGGCTGGCTAACTACCGCAGCTACTGAATGGTTTTCCATGGTGCGGAGCCGCGCTTCTAATTCACTAAGCCTCGCCTCCAACGCAGCAAATAAGCTACACTTGTTACAATTACCACTGTCGCTAAAGGAGGCAGAGGCATAACTGAACATGTGACACACTGGGCAAGAAAGAGCAGGAGAAGGGGAAGCCATGGCTAAGCTAAAGTAGCTAACAACACTAAGAGCGTGCAAGCAACAGCTAGGAGATTAGCGAGAAGGTCGCAGAAAGAAGGAGAGCTGTAAGTGCTTAAACAGAACCAGTGTGGGTTAAGACTTGAAGTAGACGTTAAAGCAACTGAGGTGAGAAAGCAGGGTAGCAGAATTCACCAGAGCAGTACAGAGACGCTGTCACAGAAACACCGGAAATGACACAACTTGCTTACCACAATACATCAGCACGTCAGCCAGACAGAAGTCCATTATACACATATGACTATTGTCACACATGTATACTGCCAGATATTAATACATACTTTCAGCATATTGTATCACAGTAGCCAGAATTACAACTATAATATTATTACTTTCAATAATGTTGTAAGCTACTGTCATTACCTGCATCTCTCTCTCTCTCTCTCTCTCTCTCTCTCTCTCTCTCTCTCTCTCTCTCTCTCTCCCTCTCTCTCTGTCTCATTGTGTCATGCGGATTACTGTTAATTTATCATGTTGATCTGTTCTGTACAACATCTATTGCACGTCTGTCCGTCCTGGAAGAGGGATCCCTCCTCAGTTGCTCTTCCTGAGGTTTCTACCATTTATTTTCCCCGTTAAAGGGGGTTTTTTGGGGAGTTTTTCCTTATCCGCTGTGAGGGTCCAAAGGACAGAGGGATGTTGTATGCTGTAAAGCCCTGTGAGGCAAATTGTGATTTGTGATATTGGGCTTTATAAATAAAACTGATTGATTGATTGACAACCAGGTGCGTAAGCCAAGGAGTCTGCTGAAGGACTCACAACCTCTGCCGAGTGTTCGGATAGGTCCAGAGATGAAAGACACTCCTGAGTGAAGTTTTTGAAGTGTTTCCAATAAAAACAAAAAGTCTTTCTTTAAGGTCTCAGACCCAGATTTATTCGTGAGGATGTCAAATGAGCCAGCATGAATAACAATCTTCTTAATATGTGGTCGTGTAGACGTAATGTCTGGTAGGATAGCTGCCACCTCTCTGACTGATGTGTTATTCACAGTTAGATCTTCAGTCCTGTTTTTGGCAGAATGCTCTCTGGTTCTTGGCCTGGCACTGGCTTGTGACCCGTTAACCTTGTTATTGCTCAGTTTCACAGTCTCACCTTTATGAGTTAAGTGACTCTGTTTCCTCTGTTGCCGCTCTGTTTCCGTGGTGTGTGTGAGGGGACACACAGAGCTGTCCGTGCGGGGAGGCTGCCAGTTGTTAGCCGGGAGGGGAGCTGCTGAGAGGGGAGCTGCCGGGAGGGGGGCTGCCGGCAGAGGATGACTCCCGGACTGGGGAGGCTTGGGACGGGCTGCATCATCCTTGAGCTCATCGGAGTCCGGCGCTTCAAGCCGCGATGACAGAGGCTCGAATTTGTTGGAAAGGCTAAGGTGGGATGAGAGACCGATGCCAAGTGAGGTCCTTTTTTTGCTCCCTAACACCACCTCTGACCATTGTGGCTTATGACGGGGCGTTGAACTGCTGGGCTGCAGAGGAGAGGAGGTAGGATCCCAGGCTACTGTGTCCTGAAGAGCAGCTTTTAACGAGGCGATCTGTAGAGACTGCTCGTGAGCCACGTCCAGGGTGTTTGTCAGCAGCTCAGATTGGGACTTGAGTTCCGCTGACAGCCTTCGGATGTCTTCCTTGAGGTTGGCAATGATCCTGTCTTTCTTAACAAGTTGCTGGTTTTCATCAGGAGGGCTGGATGTAGCCATTAGCTTAGCAAACCAAGCTAAGTTGCTACAGGTTGCTTCACAAGTCAGGAGGAGGAGGAGGTAAAGATTTTCAGGAGATGGGCAGAGACAAAGAAAAGCTGGACGATGTCCCTCAGGACGGCTGAGCAAGGATGTGTTTGTGTGATGGAATGACATGTCAGTGCTGCATGTGCTCCATTTTGCTGCCAAGCCTGGTTGCCATGACAACCAGCACATCCCTGCATACTTGCCTTCTTCCTTCATGCCCACCCCCCCCCCCAACTTACATAAACCTCTGTGTGCGAGCACAGGCGCTGCTGCAAGGCAGAGACATTGTCTCTGTCTCACATGTCCACTCTCGAAATGTCTCTCGCCGTTTTTCCTTCAGCTGGCAAAATAAAAGTATGAAACATTCAGAAGCAGGAGGTGGGTTACAGAGAGGAGGATGTTTAACATGTAGCAAATGTAATCACAGCAGCACATGCCTGACACCTGTCATCTGTTTGTCAGACCGTTGGAACCAGAAACACATTCATCACCAATTGTAACCCAGAATGAACCGCCCTTGCCGCTGTCTGATGCGTTTAGTAAAGAGGTAGTCAACGTAAAGGCCAAGTGCCGTGCGCTTTAAATCAGAAATATAACACAGAAATATTTGGATAAAAATATGAAGAAGAATCTCCGAACTCTGAGCCCATCAGTGTTACTGTCGTCTGTTTCTGAATCCGTCAGTGTCACAACCATCTTTCTCTGAGTCCGTCAGTGTCAATGTCGTCTGTCTCTGAGTCCGTCAGTGTCACTGTTGTCTATCTCTGAGCCCGTCAGTGTCACTACGTATGTTTCTGAGTCCGTCAGTCTCACTGTCGTCTATCTCTGAGTCCATCAGTGTCACTGCCGTCTGTCTCTGAGCCCGTCAGTGTCACTGCGTCTGTCTCTGAGTCCGTCAGTGTCACTGCCATCTTTCTCGGAGTCCGTCAGTCTCACTGTCGTCTATCTCTGAGTCCATCAGTGTCACTGCGTCTGTCTCTGAGCCCGTCAGTGTCACTGCATCTGTCCCTGAGGCCATCAGTGTCACTGCATCTGTCTCTGAGCCCGTCAGTACAGATGTACAGTTTGTCTATTTTAGAGGAGGCTGTAAAGTTTGTCTGTTTTAGAGGAGGCTGTACAGTTTCTCTGTTTTACAGGAGGCTGTACAGTTTGTCTGATTTAGAGAAGGCTGTACAGTTTGTCTATTTTAGAGGAGGCTGTAAAGTTTGTCTGTTTTAGAGGAGGCTGTACAGTTTGTCTGTTTTACAGGAGGCTGTACAGTTTGTCTGATTTAGAGAAGGCTGTACAGTTTGTCTGTTTTAGAGGAGGCTGTAAAGTTTGTCTGATTTAGAGAAGGCTATACAGTTTGTCTGTTTTAGAGGAGGCTGTAAAGTTTGTCTGTTTTAGAGGAGGCTGTACAGTTTGTCTGTTTTACAGGAGGCTGTACAGTTTGTCTGATTTAGAGAAGGTTGTACAGTTTGTCTCATTTAGAGAAGGCTGTACACTGTCTGTTTTACAAGAGGCTTACAGTTTGTCTGTTTTAGAGAAGGTTGTACAATTTCTCTGTTTTAGAGGAGGCTGTACACTTTGTCTGTTTTAGAGAAGGCTGTACAGTTTGTCTGTTTTAGAGGAGGCTGTACAGTTTGTCTGATTTAGAGAAGGTTGTACAGTTTGTCTGTTTTAGAGAAGGTTGTACAGTTTGTCTGTTTTAGAGGAGGCTGTGCAGTTTGTCTGTTTAAGAGAAGGTTGTACAATTTGTCTGTTTTAGAGGAGGCTGTACAGTTTGTCTGTTTTAGAGGAGGCTGTACAGTTTGTCTGTTTTACAGTAGGGTTACAGTTTGTCTGATTTAGAGAAGGTTGTACAGTTTGTCTGATTTTAGAGAAGGTTGTACAGTTTGTCTGATTTAGAGAAGGCTGTGCAGTTTGTTTTACAGGAGGCTTACAGTTTGTCTGTTTTAGAGAAGGTTGTACAGTTTGTCTGTTTTAGAGGAGGCTGTACAGTTTGTCTGTTTTAGAGGAGGCTGTACAGTTTGTCTGTTTTACAGGAGGGTTACAGTTTGTCTGTTTTAGAGAAGGTTGTACAGTTTCTCTGTTTTACAGGAGGCTGTACAGTTTGTCTGTTTTAGAGGAGGCTGTAAAGTTTGTCTGTTTTAGAGGAGGCTGTACAGTTTCTCTGTTTTAGAGGAGGCTGTACAGTTTGTCTGATTTAGAGAAGGCTGTACAGTTTGTTTGTTTTAGAGGAGGCTGTAAAGTTTGTCTGATTTAGAGGAGGCTGTACAGTTTCTCTGTTTTACAGGAGGCTGTACAGTTTGTCTGATTTAGAGAAGGCTGTACAGTTTGTCTGTTTTAGAGGAGGCTGTGCAGTTTGTTTTAGAGGAGGCTTACAGTTTGTCTGTTTTAGAGAAGGTTGTACAGTTTGTCTGTTTTAGAGGAGGCTGTACAGTTTGTCTGTTTTAGAGAAGGTTGTACAGTTTGTCTGTTTTAGAGGAGGCTGTACAATTTGTCTGTTTTAGAGGAGGCTGTACAGTTTGTCTGTTTTAGAGGAGGCTGTAAAGTTTGTCTGTTTTAGAGGAGGCTGTACAGTTTGTCTGTTTTAGAGGAGGCTGTACAGTTTGTCTGATTTAGAGAAGGCTGTACAGTTTGTCTGTTTTAGAGGAGGCTTACAGTTTGTCTGTTTTAGAGGAGGCTGTAAAGTTTCTGTTTTACAGGAGGCTGTACAGTTTGTCTGATTTAGAGAAGGCTGTACAGTTTGTCTTTTTTAGAGGAGGCTGTACAGTTTGTCTGTTTTAGAGGAGGCTGTACAGTTTGTCTGTTTTACAGGAGGGTTACAGTTTGTCTGATTTAGAGAAGGTTGTACAGTTTGTCTGTTTTAGAGGAGGCTGTACAGTTTGTCTGTTTTAGAGGAGGCTTACAGTTTGTCTGATTTAAAGAAGGTTGTACAGTTTGTCTGATTTAGAGGAGGCTGTGCAGTTTGTCTGTTCAAGAGAAGGTTGTACAATTTGTCTGTTTTAGAGGAGGCTGTACAGTTTGTCTGTTTTAGAGGAGGCTTACAGTTTGTCTGATTTAAAGAAGGTTGTACAGTTTGTCTGTTTTAGAGGAGGCTGTACAGTTTGTCTGTTTTAGAGGAGGGTTGCAGTTTGTCTGATTTAGAGAAGGTTGTACAGTTTGTCTATTTTAGAGAAGGTTGTACAGTTTGTCTGTTTTAGAGGAGGCTGTACAGTTTGTCTGTTTTACAGGAGGGTTACAGTTTGTCTGTTTTAGAGAAGGTTGTACAGTTTGTCTGTTTTAGAGGAGGCTGTACAGTTTGTCTGTTTTAGAGAAGGCTGTAAAGTTTGTCTGTTTTAGAGGAGGCTGTACAGTTTCTCTGTTTTACAGGAGGCTGTACAGTTTGTCTGATTTAGAGAAGGCTGTACATTTTGTCTGTTTTAGAGGAGGCTGTACAGTTTGTCTGTTTTAGAGGAGGCTGTACAGTTTGTCTGTTTTACAGGAGGCTGTACAATTTGTCTGATTTAGAGAAGGCTGTACAGTTTGTCTGTTTTAGAGGAGGCTGTAAAGTTTGTCTGTTTTAGAGGAGGCTGTACAGTTTCTCTGTTTTACAGGAGGCTGTACAGTTTGTCTGATTTAGAGAAGGCTGTAAAGTTTATCTGTTTTAGAGGAGGCTGTACAGTTTGTCTTTTTTAGAGGAGGCTGTACAATTTGTCTGATTTAGAGAAGGCTGTACAGTTTGTCTGTTTTAGAGGAGGCTGTACAGTTTGTCTGTTTTAGAGGAGGCTTACAGTTTGTCTGATTTAAAGAAGGTTGTACAATTTCTCTGTTTTAGAGGAGGCTGTACACTTTGTCTGTTTTAGAGAAGGCTGTACAGTTTGTCTGTTTTAGAGGAGGCTGTACAGTTTGTCTGTTTAAGAGAAGGTTGTACAATTTGTCTGTTTTAGAGGAGGCTGTACAGTTTGTTTTAGAGGAGGCTGTACAGTTTGTCTGATTTAGAGAAGGTTGTACAGTTTGTCTGTTTTAGAGGAGGCTGTACAGTTTGCCTTTTTTAGAGGAGGCTTACAGTTTGTCTGATTTAGAGAAGGCTGTACAGTTTGTCTGTTTTAGAGGAGGCTTATAGTTTGTTTGTTTTAGAGAAGGTTGTACAATTTCTCTGTTTTAGAGGAGGCTGTACACTTTGTCTGTTTTAGAGAAGGCTGTACAGTTTGTCTGTTTTAGAGGAGGCTGTACAGTTTTTCTGTTTAAGAGAAGGTTGTACAATTTGTCTGTTTTAGAGGAGGCTGTACAGTTTGTCTGATTTACAGAAGGTTGTACAGTTTGTCTGTTTTAGAGAAGGTTGTACAGTTTGTCTGTTTTAGAGGAGTCTGTGCAGTTTGTCTGTTTAAGAGAAGGTTGTACAATTTGTCTGTTTTAGAGGAGGCTGTACAGTTTGTCTGTTTTAGAGGAGGCTGTACAGTTTGTCTGATTTAGAGAAGGTTGTACAGTTTGTCTGATTTTTGAGAAGGTTGTACAGTTTGTCTGATTTAGAGAAGGTTGTACAGTTTGTTTTACAGGAGGCTTACAGTTTGTCTGTTTTAGAGAAGGTTGTACAGTTTGTCTGTTTTAGAGGAGGCTGTACAGTTTGTCTGTTTTAGAGAAGGTTGTACAGTTTGTCTGTTTTAGAGGAGGCTGTACAGTTTGTCTGTTTTAGAGGAGGCTGTACAGTTTGTCTGTTTTACAGGAGGCTGTACAGTTTGTCTGATTTAGAGAAGGCTGTACAGTTTGTCTTTTTTAGAGGAGGCTGTACAGTTTGTCTGTATTAGAGGAGGCTGTAAAGTTTGTCTGTTTTAGAGGAGGCTGTACAGTTTTTCTTTTTTACAGGAGGCTGTACAGTTTGTCTGATTTAGAGAAGGCTGTACAGTTTGTCTGTTTTAGAGGAGGCTGTACAGTTTGTCTGTTTTAGAGGAGGCTGTACAGTTTGTCTGTTTTACAGGAGGCTGTACAGTTTGTCTGTTTTAGAGGAGGCTTACAGTTTGTCTGATTTAAAGAAGGTTGTACAGTTTGTCTTTTTTAGAGAAGGTTGTACAGTTTGTCTGTTTTAGAGGAGGCTGTACACTTTGTCTTATTTAAAGAAGGTTGTACAGTTTGTCTGTTTTAGAGGAGGCTTATAGTTTGTCTGATTTAAAGAAGGTTGTACAGTTTGTCTGTTTAAGAGAAGGTTGTACAATTTGTCTGTTTTAGAGGAGGCTGTACAGTTTGTCTGTTTTAGAGGAGGCTTACAGTTTGTCTGATTTAAAGAAGGTTGTACAGTTTGTCTGTTTTAGAGGAGGCTTATAGTTTGTCTGTTTTAGAGAAGGTTGTACAGTTTGTCTGTTTTAGAGGAGGCTGTGCAGTTTGTCTGGTTAAGAGAAGGTTATAAAATTTGTCTGTTTTAGAGGAGGTTGTACACTTTGTTTTAGAGAAGGCTGTACAGTTTGTCTGTTTTAGAGGAGGCTTACAGTTTGTCTGATTTAGAGAGGGTTGTACAGTTTGTCTGTTTTAGAGAAGGTTGTACAGTTTGTCTGTTTAGAGGAGGCTGTACAGTTTGTCTGATTTACAGAAGGTTGTACGCTTTGTCTGTTTTAGAGGAGGCTGTACAGTTTGTCTGATTCAGAGAAGGCTGTACACTTTGTCTGTTTTAAAGAAGGTTGTACAGTTTGTCTGTTTAAGAGAAGGCTGTACAGTTTGTCCGTTTTAGAGGAGGCTGTACAGTTTGTCTGTTTTAGAGGAGGCTGTAAAGTTTCTGTTTTACAGGAGGCTGTACAGTTTGTCTGATTTAGAGAAGGCTGTACAGTTTGTCTTTTTTAGAGGAGGCTGTACAGTTTGTCTGTTTTAGAGGAGGCTGTACAGTTTGTCTGTTTTACAGGAGGGTTACAGTTTGTCTGATTTAGAGAAGGTTGTACAGTTTGTCTGTTTTAGAGGAGGCTGTACAGTTTGTCTGTTTTAGAGGAGGCTTACAGTTTGTCTGATTTAAAGAAGGTTGTACAGTTTGTCTGATTTAGAGGAGGCTGTGCAGTTTGTCTGTTTAAGAGAAGGTTGTACAATTTGTCTGTTTTAGAGGAGGCTGTACAGTTTGTCTGTTTTAGAGGAGGCTTACAGTTTGTCTGATTTAAAGAAGGTTGTACAGTTTGTCTGTTTTAGAGGAGGCTGTACAGTTTGTCTGTTTTAGAGGAGGGTTGCAGTTTGTCTGATTTAGAGAAGGTTGTACAGTTTGTCTGTTTTAGAGGAGGCTTATAGTTTGTCTGATTTAAAGAAGGTTGTACAGTTTGTCTGTTTAAGAGAAGGTTGTACAATTTGTCTGTTTTAGAGGAGGCTGTACACTTTGTCTGATTTAAAGAAGGTTGTACAGTTTGTCTGTTTTAGAGGAGGCTTATAGTTTGTCTGATTTAAAGAAGGTTGTACAGTTTGTCTGTTTAAGAGAAGGTTGTACAATTTGTCTGTTTTAGAGGAGGCTGTACAGTTTGTCTGTTTTAGAGGAGGCTTACAGTTTGTCTGATTTAAAGAAGGTTGTACAGTTTGTCTGTTTTAGAGGAGGCTTATAGTTTGTCTGTTTTAGAGAAGGTTGTACAGTTTGTCTGTTTTAGAGGAGGCTGTGCAGTTTGTCTGGTTAAGAGAAGGTTATAAAATTTGTCTGTTTTAGAGGAGGTTGTACACTTTGTTTTAGAGAAGGCTGTACAGTTTGTCTGTTTTAGAGGAGGCTTACAGTTTGTCTGATTTAGAGAGGGTTGTACAGTTTGTCTGTTTTAGAGAAGGTTGTACAGTTTGTCTGTTTAGAGGAGGCTGTACAGTTTGTCTGATTTACAGAAGGTTGTACGCTTTGTCTGTTTTAGAGGAGGCTGTACAGTTTGTCTGATTCAGAGAAGGCTGTACACTTTGTCTGTTTTAAAGAAGGTTGTACAGTTTGTCTGTTTAAGAGAAGGCTGTACAGTTTGTCCGTTTTAGAGGAGGCTGTACAGTTTGTCTGTTTTAGAGGAGGCTGTAAAGTTTCTGTTTTACAGGAGGCTGTACAGTTTGTCTGATTTAGAGAAGGCTGTACAGTTTGTCTTTTTTAGAGGAGGCTGTACAGTTTGTCTGTTTTAGAGGAGGCTGTACAGTTTGTCTGTTTTACAGGAGGGTTACAGTTTGTCTGATTTAGAGAAGGTTGTACAGTTTGTCTGTTTTAGAGGAGGCTGTACAGTTTGTCTGTTTTAGAGGAGGCTTACAGTTTGTCTGATTTAAAGAAGGTTGTACAGTTTGTCTGATTTAGAGGAGGCTGTGCAGTTTGTCTGTTTAAGAGAAGGTTGTACAATTTGTCTGTTTTAGAGGAGGCTGTACAGTTTGTCTGTTTTAGAGGAGGCTTACAGTTTGTCTGATTTAAAGAAGGTTGTACAGTTTGTCTGTTTTAGAGGAGGCTGTACAGTTTGTCTGTTTTAGAGGAGGGTTGCAGTTTGTCTGATTTAGAGAAGGTTGTACAGTTTGTCTATTTTAGAGAAGGTTGTACAGTTTGTCTGTTTTAGAGGAGGCTGTACAGTTTGTCTGTTTTACAGGAGGGTTACAGTTTGTCTGTTTTAGAGAAGGTTGTACAGTTTGTCTGTTTTAGAGGAGGCTGTACAGTTTGTCTGTTTTAGAGGAGGCTGTAAAGTTTGTCTGTTTTAGAGGAGGCTGTACAGTTTGTCTGTTTTACAGGAGGCTGTACAATTTGTCTGATTTAGAGAAGGCTGTACAGTTTGTCTGTTTTAGAGGAGGCTGTAAAGTTTGTCTGTTTTAGAGGAGGCTTTACAGTTTCTCTGTTTTACAGGAGGCTGTACAATTTGTCTGATTTAGAGAAGGCTTTACAGTTTGTCTGTTTTAGAGGAGGCTGTAAAGTTTGTCTGTTTTAGAGGAGGCTGTGCAGTTTCTCTGTTTTACAGGAGGCTGTACAGTTTGTCTGATTTAGAGAAGGTTGTACATTTTGTCTGTTTTAGAGGAGGCTGTACAGTTTGTCTGTTTTAGAGGAGGCTGTACAGTTTGTCTGTTTTACAGGAGGCTGTACAATTTGTCTGATTTAGAGAAGGCTGTACAGTTTGTCTGTTTTAGAGGAGGCTGTAAAGTTTGTCTGTTTTAGAGGAGGCTGTACAGTTTCTCTGTTTTACAGGAGGCTGTACAGTTTGTCTGATTTAGAGAAGGCTGTAAAGTTTATCTGTTTTAGAGGAGGCTGTACAGTTTGTCTTTTTTAGAGGAGGCTGTACAGTTTGTCTGTTTTAGAGGAGGCTGTACAGTTTGCCTTTTTTAGAGGAGGCTTACAGTTTGTCTGATTTAGAGAAGGCTGTACAGTTTGTCTGTTTTAGAGGAGGCTTATAGTTTGTTTGTTTTAGAGAAGGTTGTACAATTTCTCTGTTTTAGAGGAGGCTGTACACTTTGTCTGTTTTAGAGAAGGCTGTACAGTTGTTCTGTTTTAGAGGAGGCTGTACAGTTTGTCTGTTTAAGAGAAGGTTGTACAATTTGTCTGTTTTAGAGGAGGCTGTACAGTTTGTTTGTTTTAGAGGAGGCTGTACAGTTTGTCTGATTTACAGAAGGTTGTACAGTTTGTCTGTTTTAGAGAAGGTTGTACAGTTTGTCTGTTTTAGAGGAGTCTGTGCAGTTTGTCTGTTTAAGAGAAGGTTGTACAATTTGTCTGTTTAGAGGAGGCTGTACAGTTTGTCTGTTTTAGAGGAGGCTGTACAGTTTGTCTGATTTAGAGAAGGTTGTACAGTTTGTCTGATTTTAGAGAAGGTTGTACAGTTTGTCTGATTTAGAGAAGGTTGTACAGTTTGTTTTACAGGAGGCTTACAGTTTGTCTGTTTTAGAGAAGGTTGTACAGTTTGTCTGTTTTAGAGGAGGCTGTACAGTTTGTCTGTTTTAGAGAAGGTTGTACAGTTTGTCTGTTTTAGAGGAGGCTGTACAGTTTGTCTTTTGTAGAGGAGGCTGTACAGTTTGTCTGTATTAGAGGAGGCTGTAAAGTTTGTCTGTTTTAGAGGAGGCTGTACAGTTTTTCTTTTTTAGAGGAGGCTGTACAGTTTGTCTGTTTTAGAGGAGGCTGTACAGTTTGTCTGTTTTAGAGGAGGCTGTACAGTTTGTCTGTTTTAGAGGAGGCTGTACAGTTTTTCTTTTTTAGAGGAGGCTGTAAAGTTTGTCTGTTTTAGAGGAGGCTGTACAGTTTGTCTTTTTTAGAGGAGGCTGTACAGTTTGTCTGTATTAGAGGAGGCTGCAAAGTTTGTCTGTTTTAGAGAAGGTTGTACAGTTTTTCTGTTTTAGAGGAGGCTGTACAGTTTGTCTGTTTTAGAGGAGGCTGTAAAGTTTGTCTGTTTTAGAGGAGGCTGTACAGTTTGTCTGTTTTAGAGGAGGCTGTACAGTTTTTCTTTTTTAGAGGAGGCTGTAAAGTTTGTCTGTTTTAGAGGAGGCTGTACAGTTTGTCTTTTTTAGAGGAGGCTGTACAGTTTGTCTGTATTAGAGGAGGCTGTAAAGTTTGTCTGTTTTAGAGAAGGTTGTACAGTTTGTCTGTTTTAGAGGAGGCTGTAAAGTTTGTCTGTTTTAGAGGAGGCTGTACAGTTTGTCTGTTTTACAGGAGGCTGTACAGTTTGTCTGATTTAGAGAAGGCTGTACAGTTTGTCTTTTTTAGAGGAGGCTGTACAGTTTGTCTGTATTAGAGGAGGCTGTAAAGTTTGTCTGTTTTAGAGGAGGCTGTACAGTTTTTCTTTTTTACAGGAGGCTGTACAGTTTGTCTGATTTAGAGAAGGCTGTACAGTTTGTCTGTTTTAGAGGAGGCTGTACAGTTTGTCTGTTTTAGAGGAGGCTGTACAGTTTGTCTGTTTTACAGGAGGCTGTACAGTTTGTCTGTTTTAGAGGAGGCTTACAGTTTGTCTGATTTAAAGAAGGTTGTACAGTTTGTCTGTTTTAGAGGAGGCTGTACAGTTTGTCTTATATAAAGAAGGTTGTACAGTTTGTCTGTTTTAGAGGAGGCTTATAGTTTGTCTGATTTAAAGAAGGTTGTACAGTTTGTCTGTTTTACAGGAGGCTTATAGTTTGTCTGATTTAAAGAAGGTTGTACAGTTTGTCTGTTTAAGAGAAGGTTGTACAATTTGTCTGTTTTAGAGGAGGCTGTACAGTTTGTCTGTTTTAGAGGAGGCTTACAGTTTGTCTGATTTAAAGAAGGTTGTACAGTTTGTCTGTTTTAGAGGAGGCTTATAGTTTGTCTGTTTTAGAGAAGGTTGTACAGTTTGTCTGTTTTAGAGGAGGCTGTGCAGTTTGTCTGGTTAAGAGAAGGTTATAAAATTTGTCTGTTTTAGAGGAGGTTGTACACTTTGTTTTAGAGAAGGCTGTACAGTTTGTCTGATTTAGAGAGGGTTGTACAGTTTGTCTGTTTTAGAGAAGGTTGTACAGTTTGTCTGTTTAGAGGAGGCTGTACAGTTTGTCTGATTTACAGAAGGTTGTACGCTTTGTCTGTTTTAGAGGAGGCTGTACAGTTTGTCTGATTCAGAGGAGGCTGTACACTTTGTCTGTTTTAAAGAAGGTTGTACAGTTTGTGTGTTTAAGAGAAGGCTGTACAGTTTGTCTGTTTTAGAGGAGGCTGTACAGTTTGTCTGTTTTGAGAAGGTTGTACAGTTTGTTTAAAAGAAGGTTGTACAGTTTGTCTGTTTTAGAGAAGGTTGTACAGTTTGTCTGTTTTAGAGGAGACTGTGAAGTTTGTCTGATTTAGAGAAAGCTGTACAGTTTGTCTGTTTTAGAGAAGGCTGTACAGTTTTTCTGTTTTAGAGAAAGCTGTACAGTTTGTCTGTTTTAGAGGAGGTTGTACAGTTTTTCTGTTTTAGAGAAAGCTGTACAGTTTGTCTGTTTTAGAGATGGCTGTACAGTTTGTTTAAGAGAAGGTTGTACAGTTTGTCTGATTTAGAGAAGGTTGTATAGTTTGTCTGATTTAGAGAAGGTTGTACATTTTTCTGATTTAGAGACGGCTGAACAGTTTGTTTAAGAGAAGGTTGTACAGTTTGTCTGATTTAGAGAAGGTTGTATAGTTTGTTTAAGAGAAGGTTGTACAGTTTGTCTGTTTTAGAGGAGGCTGTACAGTTTGTCTGTTTTAGAGAAAGCTGTACAGTTTGTCTGTTTTAGAGATGGCTGTAAAGTTTGTTTCAGAGAAGGTTGTACAGTTTGTCTGATTTAGAGATAGTTGTATAGTTTGTCTGATTTAGAGAAGGTTGTATAGTTTGTCTGATTTAGAGAAGGTTGTACAGTTTGTCTGATTTAGAGACGGCTGAACAGTTTGTTAAAGAGAAGGTTGTACAGTTTGTCTGATTTAGAGAAGGTTGTATAGTTTGTTTAACAGAAGGTTGTACAGTTTGTCTGATTTAGAGAAGGTTGTATAGTTTGTCTGATTTAGAGAAGGTTGTATAGTTTGTCTGATTTAAAGAACGCTCTACAGTTTGTCTGATTTAGAGAAGGCTGTGCAGTTTGTCTGTTTTAGAGGAGGCTGTACAGTTTGTCTGATTTGGAGAAGGTTGTACAGTTTGTCTGATTTAGAGAAGGCTGTACAGTTTGTCTGTTTTAGAGGAGGCTGTACAGTTTGTTTGATTTAGAGAAGGTTGTACAGTTTGTCTATTTTAGAGGAGGCTGTACAGTTTGTCTGATTTAGAGAAGGTTGTACAGTTTGTCTGATTTAGAGATGGCTGTACAATTTGTCTTTTTTAGAGCATGCTGTACAGTTTGTCTTATTTAGAGAAGATTGTACAGTTTGTCTGTTTTAGAGGAGGCTGTACAGTTTGTCTGATTTAGAGAAGGTTGTACAGTTTGTCTGATTTAGAGAAGGCTGTGCAGTTTGTCTGTTTTAGAGCATGCTGTACAGTTTTTCTGATTTAGAGAAGGTTGTACAGTTTGTCTGTTTTAGAGGAGGCTGTAAAGTTTGTCTGTTTTAGAGGAGGCTTTACAGTTTGTCTGATTTAGAGAAGGTTTTACAGTTTGTCTATTTTAGAGAAGGCTTTACAGTTTGTCTGTTTTAGAAGAGGCTGTACAGTTTGTCTGATTTAGAGAAGGTTGTACAGTTTGTCTGATTTAGAGATGGCTGTACAGTTTGTCTGATTTAGAGGAGGTTGTACAGTTTGTCTATTTTAGAGGAGGCTGTACAGTTTGTCTGTTTTAGAGGAGGCTGTACAGTTTGTCTGATTTAGAGAAGGTGTACAGTTTGTCTATTTTAGAGGAGGCTGTACAGTTTGTCTGATTTAGAGAAGGTTGTACAGTTTGTCTATTTTAGAGGAGGCTGTACAGTTTGTCTGTTTTAGAGGAGGCTGTAAAGTTTGTCTGTTTTAGAGGAGGCTTTACAGTTTGTCTGATTTAGAGATGGCTGTACAATTTGTCTGTTTTAGAGCATCCTGTACAGTTTGTCTGATTTAGAGGAGGCTGTACAGTTTGTCTGTTTTAGAGGAGGCTGTACAGTTTGTCTGTTTTAGAGGAGGCTGTACAGTTTGTCTGATTTAGAGAAGGTTGTACAGTTTGTCTGTTTTAGAGGAGGCTTATAGTTTGTCTGGTTAAGAGAAGGTTGTACAATTTCTCTGTTTTAGAGGAGGCTGTACAGTTTGTCTATTTTAGAGGAGGCTGTACAGTTTGTCTGTTTTAGAGGAGGTTGTACAGTTTGTCTGATTTAGAGAAGGTTGTACAGTTTGTCTATTTTAGAGGAGGCTGTAGAGTTTGTCTGATTTAGAGAAGGTTGTACAGTTTGTCTATTTTAGAGGAGGCTGTACAGTTTTTCTGATTTAGAGAAGGTTGTACAGTTTGTCTGATTTAGAGAAGGCTGTACAGTTTGTCTATTTTAGAGGAGGCTGTACAGTTTGTCTGATTTAGAGAAGGTTGTAGTTTGTCTATTTTAGAGAAGGCTTTACAGTTTGTCTGTTTTAGAAGAGGCTGTACAGTTTGTCTGATTTAGAGAAGGTTGTACAGTTTGTCTGATTTAGAGATGGCTGTACAATTTGTCTGTTTTAGAGGAGGCTTTACAGTTTGTCTGATTTAGAGAAGGTTGTACAGTTTGTCTGATTTAGAGATGGCTGTACAATTTGTCTGTTTTAGAGCATGCTGTACAGTTTGTCTGATTTAGAGAAGGCTGTACAGTTTGTCTGATTTAGAGAAGGCTGTAAAGTTTGTTTTAGAGGAGGCTGTACAGTTTGTCTGATTTAGAGAAGGTTGTAAAGTTTGTCTATTTTAGAGGAGGCTGTACAGTTTGTCTGATTTAGAGAATGTTGTACAGTTTGTCTGATTTAGAGATAGCTGTACAATTTGTTTTAGAGCATGCTGTACAGTTTGTCTGTTTTAGAGGAGGCTGTACAGTTTGTCTGTTTAAGAGAAGGTTGTCCAGTTTGTCTGATTTAGAGAAGGTTGTACAGTTTGTCTATTTTAGAGGAGGCTGTACAGTTTGTCTGTTTTAGTGGAGGCTGTACAGTTTGTCTGATTTAGAGAAGGTTGTACAGTTTGTCTATTTTAGAGGAGGCTGTGCAGTTTGTCTGATTTAGAGGAGATTGTACAGTTTGTCTGATTTAGAGAAGGTTGTACAGTTTGTCTGATTTAGAGAAGGTTGTACAGTTTGTCTATTTTAGAGGAGGCTGTACAGTTTGTCTGATTTAGAGGAGATTGTACAGTTTGTCTGATTTAGAGAAGGTTGTACAGTTTGTCTGATTTAGAGAAGGTTGTACAGTTTGTCTATTTTAGAGAAGATTGTACAGTTTGTCTATTTTAGAGAAGATTGTACAGTTTGTCTGTTTAAACACACATTCAACACACAATAAACACATTACACACACATTAAATACACAGTAAACACATTAAACACACATTGAACACAGTAAACATGGCTTAATAGAGATAGTCTCAAACACAAATAAGCTTCACTATAACTCGAAGAGGGGGAGTTTTTCCTGATGAGCTGTGAGGGTCTTAAGGACAGAGGGATGTTGTATGCTGTAATGCCCTGTGAGGCAAATTATGATTTGTGATATTGGGCTTTATAAGTAAAATTGATTGATTGATTGATTGATTGATTGATCGATTGATGTGGCACGGTGGCTCTCCGGGCACTCCGGCTTCCTCCCACAGTCCAAAGACATGCAGGTTAATTGGTGACTCTAAATTGTCCGTAGATGTGAATGTGAGTGTGAATGGTTGTTTGTCTCTATGTGTCAGCCCTGTGATAGTCTGGCGACCTGTCCAGGGTGAACCCTGCCTCTCGCCCGATGTCAGCTGGAATAGGCTCCAGCCCCCCCCGCGACCCTCAAGAGGATGAAGCGGTTAGAAGATGAATGATTGATTGATTGATTGATTGATTGATTGAGGGAAATGGTTTCAGCTTACAGAAACAGACAGGAGGTCTGTGTCACTGTGACGTGTAGTTACATTTCTGGGGAGGTGTACATCAAGCTATGGCGTAGGCTATGCGTCGACGCAGAGACTATGGCGTAGGTACGATGTCAATTCATCGCAGAAGTATAAATTCCTTAGTAACTCTGGCCGTGTCCTTGACGTGGTGTGGACATTTTTCAGACTAAATTCATTCAGCAGCAGAAACACAGACAAGCTCAGAGACAAATGTTTGACGGCGATTATGATGTCACTTCCTGT
The DNA here is from genome assembly GCA_013133815.1 of Cromileptes altivelis. Lineage (NCBI taxonomy): Eukaryota > Metazoa > Chordata > Actinopteri > Perciformes > Serranidae > Cromileptes > Cromileptes altivelis. The sequence goes on from CM023139.1 coordinate 177,084, forward strand.
CTCCAGCTGTAGACACATAAGTGACATGATACAATCAATAACCAAGCTAACCACTTCCTGTTTGTGTCTCTTCTTCTTCTCATCTCCTCATCCTCTCTGACTCTGTCCCTTCTATCCTTCGATCTCTGTCCCTCTTACCTCTGTCCTTCTGTCCCCTCTGTCCCCTCTGTCCCTCTGTCCCCTCTGTTTCTTCAGGTGTAACGTCCAGGACTACATCTGGCACAAAGGCGCTCGCTGTGAGTCGGTTGTGACGGAGTTCCAGGTGATGTGTCTGGCAGTCGGCGCCTCGGCTCTGGTCGTCCTGCTGCTCTTCATGATCGTCGTCTGCTTTGCGAAGAAGCTCCACGTGCTGAAGACAGAAAACAAGAAGTTGCGTAAACGCAGGTGAGGCTCTGCTATGCAGCGGCTCGTCCTGTTCTGTGATCTGTAATGATTCAGTTTTATATTAGGGGCAGAGCTTTACCGTCACCGCCTGTCTGTGTCTGCGGCTGCCTGCGAACCGACCTGCTGCTGTTCACTGTGACAGTCAGAGAAACAACCAACAGCTTTTAACACTCACCAATAACTGATCGATCCGTCTGAGACACAGTGAGTGGGGGACAGGTTCATGTTTACAGGAAGTTATTAGTGATCATGTGACCTGGTGTCGGATCAACGGGGAGACTCGACCTCCAGGTTCGTGTTAACGGGACGTTATTAATGATCATGTGACCTGGCGACGGATCTACGAGGAGACTCGACCTCCAGGTTCTTGTTAACGGGACGTTATTAATGATCGTGTGACCTGGTGATGGATCAACGAGGAGACTCGACCTCCAGGTTCGTGTTAACAGGACGTTATTAATGATCATGTGACCTGGCGACGGATCAACGAGGAGACTCGACCTCCAGGTTATTGTTAACGGGACGTTAATGATCACGTGACCTGGCGACGGATCAACGAGGAGACTCGACCTCCAGGTTCGTGTTAACGGGACGTTATTAATGATCACGTGACCTGGCGACGGATCAACGAGGAGACTCGACCTCCAGGTTATTGTTAACGGGACGTTAATGATCACGTGACCTGGCGACGGATCAACGAGGAGACTCGACCTCCAGGTTCGTGTTAACGGGACGTTATTAATGATCACGTGACCTGGCGACGGATCAACGAGGACACTCGACCTCCAGGTTCTTGTTAACGGGACGTTATTAATGATCACGTGACCTGGCGACAGATCAACGAGGACACTCGACCTCCAGGTTCGTGTTAACGGGACGTTATTAATGATCACGTGACCTGGCGACGGATCAACGAGGAGACTCGACCTCCAGGTTCTTGTTAACGGGACGTTATTAATGATCACGTGACCTGGCGACGGAACAACGAGGAGACTCGACCTCCAGGTTCGTGTTAACGGGACGTTATTAATGATCACGTGACCTGGCGACGGATCAACGAGGAGACTCGACCTCCAGGTTCGTGTTAACGGGACGTTATTAATGATCACGTGACCTGGCGACGGATCAACGAGGAGACTCGACCTCGAGGTTCTTGTTAACGGGACGTTATTAATGATCACGTGACCTGGCGTCGGATCAACGGGGAGAATCGACCTCCAGGTTCGTGTCAACGGAACGTTATTAATGATCACGTGACCTGGCGTCGGATCAACGGGGAGACTCGACCTCCAGGTTCGTGTCAACGGGACGTTATTAGTGATCACGTGACCTGTTGTCGGATCAACGGGGAGACTCGACCTCCAGGTTCGTGTCAACGGGACGTTATTAGTGATCACGTGACCTGGCGACGGATCAACGAGGAGACTCGACCTCCAGGTTCGTGTTAACGGGACGTTATTAGTGATCACGTGACCTGGCGTCGGATCAACGGGGAGGCTCGACCTCCAGGTTATTGTTAACGGGACGTTATTAATGATCACGTGACCTGGCAACGGATCAACAGGGAGACTCGACCTCCAGGTTCGTGTTAACGGGACGTTATTAATGATCATGTGACCTGGTGTCGGATCAACGAGGACACTCGACCTCTAGGTTCGTGTTAACGGGACGTTATTAGTGATCATGTGACCTGGCGTCGGATCAACGAGGAGACTCAACCTCCAGGTTATTGTTAACGGGTCGTTATTAATGATCATGTGACCTGGCGATGGATCAACGAGGAGACTCGACCTCCAGGTTCGTTTTAACGGGACGTTATTAATGATCATGTGACCTGGCGACGGATCAACGAGGAGACTCGACCTCCAGGTTCGTGTTAACGGGACGTTATTAGTGATCATGTGACCTGGCGTCGGATCAACGAGGAGACTCGACCTCCAGGTTCGTGTTAACGGGACGTTATTAGTGATCATGTGACCTGGCGTCGGATCAACGAGGAGACTCGACCTCCAGGTTCGTGTTAACGGGACGTTATTAATGATCATGTGACCTGGCGACGGATCAATGAGGAGACTCGACCTCCAGGTTATTGTTAACAGGACGTTATTAATGATCACGTGACCTGGCGTCAGATCAACGAGGAGACTCGACCTTCAGGTTCATCACGTTTATTAAAATCAGCTGAATGAAAACATGTTTTCATGTTTGATGTGTGAAAACGAGGCTGATGGGCAAACCAACCATGTGACACAGATGAGCATGGACAGTCTCCGTACGGTGGATGGAGCTTATAGCAGTGATAGTCAACATGTGTCCCACACAGCTCAGGAATTATTGATCATTACAAAATATTTTCAGGATAGACTGAGGAAGATGAACTTTAGTGTCTTCCTCAGGGACACAGGACAGATATTCCACACATCATTTAGTCAGATTCAGATTAGATTCATCTGTGCAGTGAAAAATCAGTCGGAGGACTCGACGACCCATTTAGAAATAAATGTTAAAACGACTTTCTGTTCGTCAACATCATCATGAATTTTAATTCATTTGAAATGAATTTTTTTTTGACTCAGATTATAATTGTGAAGATTAGATGATGGATGGATGGATGGATGGATGGATGGTTTCCATGGTGATCATGGTGAGGAGGATGATGATGGTGATGATGATGATGAAGATGATAATGTTGATGATGGTAATGGTGAGGATGATGATGAAGATGATGGTGATGATGAAAAAATGTGGTGCAATCAGTAGCAGCAGGGAGTAAGGGATGATGTAATTGGTGGATCCAGCCGAAAGTAGGGCAGGGGGGAAGGGGGGAGGTGGGAGGAGTTGACCTACATACAGCTGTTCAACCTGACAGAGACATCAAGTGGTTGACTCATAGAGGAGTAGAGGAGAGGAGCAGAGGAGAGGAGCAGAGGAGAGAAGGAGAGGAGAGAAGGAAAGAGGAGAGCAGGAGAGATGGAGAGAGGATAGAAGGAGAGGAGAGAAGGAAAGAGGAGAGAAGGAGAGACGGAAAAAGGAGAGGAGAGTAGGAAAGAGGAGAGATGGAGAGAGGAGAGAAGGAGAGAGGAGAGAAGGAAAGAGGAGAGGAGAGAAGAAAAGAGGAGAGAAGGAGAGAGGAGAGAAGGAAATAGGAGAGAGGAGAGGACAGGAGAGAAGTAGAGGAGAGGGGAGAGAAGGAGAGAGGTGAGGAGAGGAGAGAAGGAAAGAAGGAGAGAAGGAAAGAGGAGAGAAGGAGAGAAGGACAAAGGAGAGGAGAGAAGGAAAGAAGAGAGATGGAGAGAGGAGAGAAGGAGAGAGGAGAGAAGGAAAGAGAAGAGGAGAGAAGGAAAGAGGAGAGGAGAGAAGGAGAGAGGAGAGGAGAGAAGGAAAGAGGAGAGAAGGAAAGAGGAGAGATGGAGAGAGGAGAGAAGGAAAGAGGAAAAAAGGAGAGAAGGAAAAAGTTATCAATCAATTAATCAATTTTATTTATAAAGCCCAATATCACAAATCACAATTTGCCTCACAGGGCTTTACAGCATACGACATCCCTCTGTCCTTAAGACCCTCACAGCTGATCAGGAAAAACTCCCCAAAAAACCCTTTAACAGGGAAAAAACGATAGAAACCTCAGGAAGAGCAACTGAGGAGGGATCCCTCTTCCAGGACGGACAGACGTGCAATAGATGTCATACAGAACAGATCAACATAATAAATTAACAGTAATCCACATGGCACAATGAGAGAGAGAGAGAGAGAGAGAGACAGAGAGAGAGAGAGATGCAGGTAGTGACAGTAGCTTACAACAACATTATTGAAAGTAATAATATTATAGTTGTAGTTCTGGCTACTGTGGTACAATATGTTGAAAGTATGTATTAATATCTGGCAGTATACATGTGTGACAATAGTCATATGTGTAAAATAACAGTAGAAGTATGACTAATGACTAATGATGGCAGCAGCAGCAGCAGCAGGAGGCATCTGGCAGGACCACGGCAGCAGCACAACCACACACGTCACGCTGTCCAGGCACCGCTGTGATATGAGTTAATCTGAGAGACAGTGGAGCACAAAGGCTCCGGAGAAGAAGCCGAGTTAGTGACATCCAGAATGGCCGAGTTAGCAAGATGCAGTAATAGAATACGAGAGAGAGAGAGAGAGAGAGAGAGAGAGAGAGAGAGAGAGAGAGAGAGAGAGAGAGAAGGAGAGAGAGAGAGAAGGAGAGAAGGTGCCCGGTGTATTATAGGGGGGTCCTCCGGCAGACTAGGCCTAAGTCAGCCTAACTAGGGGCTGGTACAGGGCAAGCCTGAGCCAGCCCTAACTATAAGCTTTATCAAAGAGGAAAGTCTTAAGTCTAGTCTTAAATGTGGAGACGGTGTCTGCCTCCCGGACCGTAACAGGAAGATGATTCCACAGGAGAGGAGCCTGAAAAGGGAGAGGAGAGAAGGAAAGAGGAGAGAAGGAGAGATGGAGAGAGAAGAGAAGGAAAGAGGAGAGGAGAGAAGGAAAAAGGAGAGAGGAGAGGACAGGAGAGAAGGAGAGGAGAGGGGAGAGAAGGAAAGAGGAGAGAAGAGAAGGAGAGAAGGAGAGGAGAGAAGGAGAGAGGTGAGGGGAGGAGAGAAGGAGAAGAGAGAAATGAAAAAGGAGAGAACAGGCCTGTTTCCACCACAGGAACTTCGGGGTAATTTTACGGGGCCGGGGCCGTTGGTGCGTGTCTCCACCGCAGGAACCACCCCTGAAGGACAGAGTTCAGGAACTTTTACAGGGGCTAAACAAGTCCCTGCCTCGGAGTAGGTACTCAGAACGGCCCCGAAATACTCCTGGCTGGGGCTTGGGGATTACTTGGTGCTGATTGGATATACTCAAGGCGGGATGTGACGTTTTGTAAATAACAACATGGTTATCGTAGATTAGCTGGGCTAACCGTTAGCTGTTAGCGGTGTCTGTAATGACTCCGGTCACGGTCCGTGAAAAAAATATTTTTGCCAGCGGATATCTTAGTTACAACATGATTGAACTAGCAAAGCAGTTTTGTGTTG
>CM023139.1:187500-300000 GCA_013133815.1 Cromileptes altivelis
GAGACGGCAGGTTAACAAACGTTGAGGTAAACATGGAGGGTAATATGGCTCCACAGAATATGATGGATTGATGGATTGATTGATTGATTGATTGATTGATTGACTGATTAACTGATTGATTGGGGAGTGCAGGAACAATAGTTTTCTTTATGAGTTCACAGAAAAACGACCTGATTCACTGACTCGTTTTTTATTTGTTAACTTTTTTAATTATGAAAATGAAACTTGGTTTCTGAGACTTTTATTATTCTGCGTTTGGTCAGATATTTTACAAACCAAAGAAACGTTACTGTGTTTGTCTCCAAACCATCAAACTGTTTGTTTCAGTTTTCTCTGTTATTAATGAGTCTGAACCTGGAGCTCCGAGATCTAAAGAGAGTCGACCAGTATCTGAGTGACATCATGAATCTCAGCTGTCTGATTGGTTCACGTAAATCTCAGGTGTCTGATTGGTTCACTTGAATCTGTGAGTCATTCACGTCGATCAGATGAACACAAACAGGTCACAGGTGATAAAACAGAAGTCAGATTTGATCCAATGTTTCAAATTTCAAAAAATATTGGTCCGAAAACATGAAAAACATGATGTCCTCTACAGTGTCCACGTGAGACACAGTCTGTCCTCCTGTCCTAAAACAAACAACTTATTTCCATCTACTCTTCAGGTTTATTCTCTAACAAACCCCAAGCCCCCAAACCAAAAACTGAAGCCCACATCGACTCACCAACGTCCCCAAAATACTCCTGCTAATAGATCAGATCACCTCAGGTCCCCCAGCCTAACAGCCCCCAGTGTCCATGACAGGACGCAGGACATCCTCAGCTCAAATACCAAAACTTTATTGACCGTGTTAGAAAAAGACGCTGTCATCCTCTGACTGACTGTAACAGCTGAGACAAGATCAGCTGACATCACTCTGTTTATCTGTCCTCCTCCTCTGCCTGTCTCTACCTGTCTCGACCTGTCTCTGCTTCTCTCTACCTGTCTCTACCTCTCTTTAGCTGTTTCTGCTTGTCTCTACCTGTCTCTACCTGTCTCTACCTGTCTCTGCCTGTTTCTGCCTGTCTCTACCTGTCTCTACCTGTCTCTACCTGTCTCTTCCTATCTCTGCCTGTCTCTACCTCTCTCTACCTGTTTCTGCCTGTTTCTGCCTGTCTCTACCTGTCTCTACCTGTTTCTGCCTGTCTCTACCTGTCTCTGCCTGTTTCTGCCTGTCTCTACCTGTCTCTACCTGTTTCTGCCTGTCTCTACCTGTCTCTGCCTGTTTCTGCCTGTCTCTACCTGTCTCTGCCTGTTTCTGCCTGTCTCTACCTGTCTCTACCTGTCTCTACCTGTCTCTGCCTGTCTCTTCCTATCTCTGCCTGTCTCTACCTCTCTCTACCTGTTTCTGCCTGTTTCTGCCTGTTTCTGCCTGTCTCTACCTGTTTCTGCCTGTCTCTACCTGTCTCTGCCTGTTTCTGCCTGTCTCTACCTGTCTCTACCTGTTTCTGCCTGTCTCTACCTGTCTCTGCCTGTTTCTGCCTGTCTCTACCTGTCTCTGCCTGTTTCTGCCTGTCTCTACCTGTCTCTGCCTGTTTCTGCCTGTTTCTGCTTTCCTCTACCTGTTTCTGCCTGTCTCTACCTGTTTCTGCCTGTCTCTACCTCTCTCTACCTGTGTCTACCTGTTTCTGCCTGTCTCTACCTGTCTCTGCCTGTCTCTGCCTGTCTCTACCTGTCTCTACCTGTCTCTGCCTGTCTCTGCCTGTTTCTGCCTGTCTCTACCTGTCTCCGCCCTTTTCTGCTTGTCTCTACCTGTCTCCGCCTGTTTCTGCTTGTCTCTTCCTGTCTCTACCTGTCTCTGCCTGTCTCTACCTGTTTCTGCCTGTCTCTACCTGTCTCCGCCTGTTTCTGCTTGTCTCTTCCTGTCTCTACCTGTTTCTGCCTGTCTCTACCTGTCTCTGCCTGTCTCTACCTGTCTCTGCCTGTTTCTGCTTGTCTCTGCCTGTTTCTGCTTGTCTCTACCTGTCTCTACCTGTCTCCACCTGTCTCTGCCTGTCTCTACCTGTTTCTGCCTGTCTCTGCCTGTTTCTGCCTGTCTCTACCTGTCTCTACCTGTCTCTACCTGTCTCTGCCTGTCTCTACCTGTTTCTGCCTGTCTCTGCCTGTTTCTGCCTGTCTCTACCTGTCTCTGCCTGTTTCTGCTTGTCTCTGCCTGTTTCTGCCTGTCTCTACCTGTCTCTACCTGTTTCTGCCTGTCTCTACCTGTCTCTGCCTGTCTCTGTCTGTCTCTACCTGTTTCTGCCTGTTTCTGCCTGTCTCTACCTGTCTCTACCTGTCTCTACCTATCTCTGCCTGTCTCTACCTGTCTCTACCTGTCTCTGCCTGTCTCTGCCTGTTTCTGCTTGTCTCTACCTGTTTCTGACTGTCTCTACCTGTTTCTGCCTGTTTCTGCCTGTCTCTACCTGTCTCTGCCTGTCTCTACCTGTCTCTACCTGTCTCTGCCTGTCTCTACCTGTTTCTGACTGTGTCTACCTGTTTCTGCCTGTCTCTACCTGTCTCTACCTGTCTCTGCCTGTCTCTACCTGTCTCTTCCTATCTCTGCCTGTCTCTACCTCTCTCTACCTGTTTCTGCCTGTCTCTGCCTGTTTCTGCCTGTCTCTACCTGTCTCTACCTGTCTCTACCTGTCTCTGCCTGTTTCTGCTTGTCTCTGCCTGTTTCTGCCTGTCTCTACCTGTCTCTACCTGTCTCTACCTGTCTCTACCTGTTTCTGCTTGTCTCTACCTGTCTCTGCCTGTCTCTACCTGTCTCTGCCTGTCTCTACCTGTTTCTTCCTGTCTCTACCTGTCTCTGCCTGTCTCTACCTTTCTCTACCTGTTTCTGCCTGTCTCTGCCTGTCTCTACCTATCTCTGCCTGTCTCTACCTGTCTCTGCCTGTTTCTGCCTGTCTCTGCCTGTCTCTACCTGTCTCTACCTATCTCCGCCTGTTTCTGCTTGTCTCTTCCTGTCTCTACCTGTCTCTGCCTGTCTCTACCTGTCTCTGCTTGTCTCTACCTGTCTCTTCCTATCTCTGCCTGTCTCTACCTGTCTCTACCTGTTTCTGCCTGTTTCTGCCTGTCTCTACCTGTCTCTTCCTATCTCTGCCTGTCTCTACCTGTCTCTACCTGTCTCTGCCTGTCTCTGCCTGTTTCTGCCTGTCTCTACCTGTTTCTTCCTATCTCTGCCTGTCTCCGCCTGTTTCTGCTTGTCTCTTCCTGTCTCTACCTATCTCTGCCTGTCTCTACCTGTTTCTGCCTGTCTCTACCTGTCTCTGCCTGTCTCTACCTGTCTCTGCCTGTTTCTGCTTGTCTCTGCCTGTTTCTGCCTGTCTCTACCTGTCTCTACCTGTCTCTGCCTGTCTCTGCCTGTCTCTACCTGTTTCTGCCTGTCTCTACCTGTTTCTGCCTGTCTCTACCTGTTTCTGCCTGTTTCTGCTTGTCTCTACCTGTTTCTGCCTGTCTCTACCTGTCTCTACCTGTTTCTGCCTGTCTCTACCTGTCTCTACCTGTCTCTACCTGTCTCTGCCTGTCTCTACCTGTTTCTGCCTGTCTCTACCTGTCTCCGCCTGTTTCTGCTTGTCTCTTCCTGTCTCTACCTGTCTCTGCCTGTCTCTACCTGTCTCTACCTGTCTCTGCCTGTCTCTACCTGTCTCTACCTGTCTCTGTCTGTCTCTACCTGTCTCTACCTGTCTCTGTCTGTCTCTGCCTGTCTCTACCTGTCTCTGCCTGTCTCTACCTGTCTCTACCTGTCTCTGCCTGTCTCTACCTGTCTCTGCCTGTCTCTGCCTGTCTCTGCCTGTTTCTGCTTGTCTCTTCCTGTCTCTGCCTGTCTCTACCTGTTTCTGCCTGTCTCTACCTGTCTCTGCCTGTTTCTGCCTGTCTCTACCTGTCTCTACCTGTTTCTGCCTGTCTCTACCTGTCTCTGCCTGTTTCTACCTCTCTCTACCTGTTGTTACCTGTCTCTACCTGTCTCTACCTGTCTCTGCCTGTTTCTGCTTGTCTCTTCCTGTCTCTGCCTGTTTCTGCTTGTCTCTACCTGTCTCCACCTGTCTCTACCTGTTTCTGCCTGTCTCTACCTGTCTCTACCTGTCTCTGCCTGTCTCTACCTATCTCTGTCTGTCTCTACCTGTCTCTACCTGTCTCTGCCTGTCTCTACCTGTCTCTACCTGTCTCTACCTGTCTCTACCTGTCTCTGCCTGTCTCTACCTGTCTCTGCCTGTCTCTACCTGTCTCTGCCTGTTTCTGCTTGTCTCTTCCTGTCTCTGCCTTTTTCTGCTTGTCTCTACCTGTCTCTGCCTGTCTCTACCTGTCTCTACCTGTTTCTGCCTGTCTCTACCTGTCTCTACCTGTTTCTGCCTGTCTCTACCTGTCTCTACCTGTTTCTGCTTGTCTCTACCTGTTGTTGCCTGTCTCTACCTGTGTCTACCTGTTTCTGCCTATCTCTACCTGTCGCTGCCTGTCTCTACCTGTTTCTGCCTGTCTCTACCTGTCTCTACCTGTTTCTGCCTGTCTCTACCTGTCTCTACCTGTTTCTGCTTGTCTCTACCTGTTGTTGCCTCTCTACCTGTCTCTGCCTGTTTCTGCTTGTCTCTACCTGTTTCTGCCTGTCTCTACTTATCTCTGCCTGTCTCTACCTGTCTCCGCCTTTTTCTGCTTGTCTCTTCTTGTCTCTGCCTGTTTCTGCTTTCCTCTACCTGTTTCTGCCTGTCTCTGCCTGTCTCTACCTGTCTCTACCTGTCTCTACCTGTTTCTGCATTTCTCTACCTGTCTCTGCCTGTCTCTACTTATCTCTGCCTGTCTCTACCTGTCTCCGCCTGTTTCTACTTGTCTCTTCCTGTCTCTGCCTGTTTCTGCTTTCCTCTACCTGTTTCTGCCTGTCTCTACCTGTCTCTACCTGTCTCTACCTGTCTCTACCTGTTTCTGCTTGTCTCTACCTGTCTCTGCCTGTCTCTACCTGTTTCTTCCTGTCTCTACCTGTCTCTGCCTGTCTCTACCTTTCTCTACCTGTCTCTACCTGTTTCTGCCTGTCTCTGCCTGTCTCTACCTATCTCTGCCTGTCTCTACCTGTCTCTGCCTGTTTCTGCCTGTCTCTGCCTGTCTCTACCTATCTCTGCCTGTCTCTACCTGTCTCCGCCTGTTTCTGCTTGTCTCTTCCTGTCTCTACCTGTCTCTGCCTGTCTCTACCTGTCTCTGCTTGTCTCTACCTATCTCTGCCTGTCTCCATCTGTCTCTACCTGTTTCTACCTGTCTCTGCCTGTCTCTACCTGTCTCCACCTGTTTCTGCCTGTCTCTGTCTGTCTCTGCTTGTCTCTACCTGTCTTTACCTGTCTCTGTCTGTCTCTACCTGTCTCTACCTGTTTCTGCTTGTCTCTACCTGTCTCTGCCTTTTTCTGCTTGAATCTACTTGTCTCTACCTGTTTCTCTCTGAGGACAACTTTATAACCCTCTGCCCGTCCCCCTCCCCTCAGAAAACCATGAGCAGATACACCTGGGAGTGTAAGACCAAAGAGGAGTCCGACTGTGAGGTAAGACCTGATCCCAGAGTCCTGCCCCCCTTCTCTCATTGTTACCGTGGCCCTGTCAATCATCTTCTCTGAACCAATCTGAGCCCTAAACCCCTCCCTAAATACCACACCCACTACCACACCCGCCCCCTTAAATCAGAACAGAAACATGACGTCCTCATCAGAGACAGGTGCACACATGTTGCATCCCTTGTTAGACTTGTGTAACGTGTCTCAGTGGACTGAATTAGTTGAATGAGGTCTTTCTGTGAGATGTTCACTGACCTCTGACCTCAGTGTCCATTAAGACAACGACGCTCAGCAGAGTGAAATCTGAGCGTCAGTCAGAGACAGACACAGAGTTCAGGTCTTTTCACACCAGGGACCAAACACAGTCTCTCGAAGACGACGTGAAGCTGAAGTGTCCTCAGTCTTCTGTCCTCAGTGTTTCCTCTGCTGTGGACGCTGAATCAGCTCAGACAGACAGATGGACACAGAGTCCACTTGACCAGAGTCCACTTAACCACAGTCCACTTGACCAGTGTCCATCTGACCAGAGTCCATCTCACCAGAGTCCACCTGACCAGTGTCCATCTGACCAGAGTCCACCTGACCAGAGTCAAACTGACCAGAGTCCACCTGACCAGAGTCCCCCTGACCAGAGTCAAACTGACCAGAGTCAAACTGACCGGAGTCCACCTCACCACTGTCCACCTGACCAGAGTCCCCTGACCAGAGTCCACCTCACCACTGTCCACGTGACCAGAGTCCTCCTGACCAGAGTCCACCTGACCAGAGTCCCCTGACCAGAGTCCACCTCACCACTCTCCACGTGACCAGAGTCCTCCTGACCAGAGTCCACCTGACCAGTGTCCACCTGACCAGACTCCACTCGAACAGAGTCCCCCTGACCACAGTCTACTCGACCAGAGTCCCCCTGACCAGACTCCCCCTGACCAGTGTCCTATGAGTGACATGAGTGTCCACCTCACCAGTGTACATTTAAAAATCACATACATGTGGAAACGTTCATACTATCCTTAACATGAAGAGAACCGAAACACTGAGACCGTCAGGGTCAGGACCCAGGCTGCAAACAATCACTCTGTGACATCACAGTGACGTCACACAGGCCCATAATATGACAGTTTTTCTTTGTCAGTGAATACAACACACTCTACACAGAGCGGGTCAGTGAACACAACACACTGTACAAAGAGCAGGTTCCGAAAATCCTCACAAACATCATCATCATGATAAAGATCTGCTCTGATCCCTCCAGAAGGTGTCATGACATGAAATAACATAACATGGAACAACATGACATGGAACAACATGATTTGAAACAACATGACATGGAATATGACATGAAACAAGAGGACATGAAATAACATGACATGGAACAACATGACATGAAACAACATGATTTGAAACAACATGACATGAAACAACATGACATGGAATATGACATGAAACAAGAGGACATGAAATAACATGACATGAAACAACACCACATGAAACAACATGATATGAAACAACACCACATGAACCAACACCACATGAAACAACATGACATGGAACAACACCACATGAAACAACACCACATGAAACAACATGACATGGAACAACACCACATGAAACAACATGATATGAAACAACACCACATGAAACAACATGACATGGAACAACACCACATGAAACAACATGATATGAAACAACACCACATGAAACAACATGACATGAAACAACATGATATGGAACAACACCACATGAAACAACATGACATGGAACAACACCACATGAAACAACATGATATGAAACAACACCACATGAAACAACATGACATGGAACAACACCACATGAAACAACGTGACATGGAACAACACCACATGAAACAACATGATATGAAACAACATGATATGAAACAACACCACATGAAACAACGTGACATGGAACAACATGATATGAAACAACACCACATGAAACAACATGATATGGAACAACACCACATGAAACAACATGACATGGAACAACACCACATGAAACAACATGATATGAAACAACATGATATGAAGCAACATGACATGGAGAAACACCACATGAAACAACATGATATGAAACAACACCACATGAAACAACGTGACATGGAACAACATGATATGGAACAACACCACGTGAAACAACATGATATGAAACAACATGACATGGAGAAACACCACATGAAACAACATGATATGAAACAACATGACATGAAACAACATGACATGAAACAACATGACATGAAACAACATAACATGGAACAACACCACATGAAACAACATGATATGAAACAACACCACATGAACCAACACCACATGAAACAACATGACATGGAACAACACCACATGAAACAACACCATATGAAACAACATGACATGGAACAACACCACATGAAACAACACCACGTGAAACAACATGACATGAAACAACATGACATGAAACAACATAACATGGAACAACACCACATGAAACAACATGATATGAAACAACACCACATGAACCAACACCACATGAAACAACATGACATGGAACAACACCACATGAAACAACACCATATGAAACAACATGACATGGAACAACACCACATGAAACAACACCACATGAAACAACATGACATGGAACAACACCACATGAAACAACATGATATGAAACAACACCACATGAAACAACATGACATGGAACAACACCACATGAAACAACATGATATGAAACAACACCACATGAAACAACATGATATGAAACAACATGATATGAAACAACATGACATGAAACAACATGATATGGAACAACATGATATGGAACAACACCACATGAAACAACATGACATGAAACAACATGATATGAAACAACACCACATGAAACAACGTGACATGGAACAACATGATATGGAACAACACCACGTGAAACAACATGATATGAAACAACATGACATGAAACAACATGATATGGAACAACACCACATGAAACAACATGATATGAAACAACATGATATGAAACAACACCACATGAAACAACGTGACATGGAACAACATGATATGGAACAACACCACGTGAAACAACATGATATGAAACAACACCACATGAAACAACATGACATGAAACAACATGATATGGAACAACACCACGTGAAACAACATGATATGAAACAACACCACATGAAACAACATGATATGAAACAACATGATATGGAACAACACCACATGAAACAACATGATATGAAACAACATGATATGAAACAACACCACATGAAACAACATGATATGAAACAACACCACATGAAACAACATGACATGAAACAACATGATATGGAACAACACCACGTGAAACAACATGATATGAAACAACATGATATGAAACAACATGATATGAAACAACACGACATGAAACAACATGATATGGAACAACACCACATGAAACAACATGACATGGAACAACACCACATGAAACAACATGATATGAAACAACACCACATGAAACAACATGACATGGAACAACACCACATGAAACAACATGACATGGAACAACACCACATGAAACAACGTGACATGGAACAACACCACATGAAACAACATGACATGAAACAACACCACATGAAACAACATGATATGAAACAACACCACATGAAACAACATGACATGGAACAACATGATATGAAACAACACCACATGAAACAACGTGACATGGAACAACACCACATGAAACAACATGATATGAAACAACACCACATGAAACAACATGACATGAAACAACATGATATGGAACAACACCACGTGAAACAACATGATATGAAACAACATGATATGAAACAACACCACATGAAACAACACGACATGAAACAACATGATATGGAACAACACCACATGAAACAACATGACATGGAACAACACCACATGAAACAACATGATATGAAACAACACCACATGAAACAACATGACATGGAACAACACCACATGAAACAACGTGACATGGAACAACACCACATGAAACAACGTGACATGGAACAACACCACATGAAACAACATGACATGAAACAACACCACATGAAACAACATGACATGGAACAACACCACATGAAACAACATGATATGAAACAACACCACATGAAGCAACATGACATGGAACAACACCACATGAAACAACATGATATGAAACAACACCACATGAAACAACATGACATGGAACAACACCACATGAAACAACATGATATGAAACAACACCACATGAAACAACATGACATGGAACGACATGACATGAAACAACACCACATGAAACAACATGACATGAAACAACATGATATGGAACAACACTACATGAAACAACATGATATGAAACAACACCACATGAAACAACATGATATGAAACAACACCACATGAAACAACATGACATGGAACAACACCACATGAAACAACATGATATGAAACAACACCACATGAAACAATATGACATGGAACAACACCACATGAAACAACATGATATGAAACAACACCACATGAAACAACACCACATGAAACAACATGACATGAAACAACACCACATGAAACAACATGACATGAAACAACATGTCATGGAACAACACCACATGAAACAACATGATATGAAACAACACCACATGAAACAACATGACATAGAACAACACCATATGAAACAACATGATATGAAACAACACCACATGAAACAACATGACATGGAACAACATGACATGAAACAACACCACATGAAACAACATGACATGAAACAACACCACATGAAACAACATGATATGGAACAACATGATATGAAACAACACCACATGCAACAACACAACATGAAACAACATGATATGGAACAACACCACATGAAACAACATGATATGAAACAACACCACATGAAACAACATGACATGGAACAACACCACATGAAACAACATGATATGAAACAACACCACATGAAACAACATGACATGGAACAACATGACATGAAACAACACCACATGAAACAACATGACATGAAACAACACCACATGAAACAACATGATATGGAACAACATGATATGAAACAACACCACATGCAACAACACAACATGAAACAACATGATATGGAACAACACCACATGAAACAACATGATATGAAACAACACCACATGAAACAACATGATATGGAACAACACCACGTGAAACAACATGATATGAAACAACATGATATGAAACAACACCACATGCAACAACACAACATGAAACAACATGATATGGAACAACACCACATGAAACAACATGATATGAAACAACACCACATGAAACAACATGACATGGAACAACACCACATGAAACAACATGACATGGAACAACACCACATGAAACAACATGATATGAAACAACACCACATGAAACAACATGACATGGAACAACACCACATGAAACAACATGATATGAAACAACACCACATGAAACAACATGACATGGAACAACACCACATGAAACAACATGATATGAAACAACACCAAATGAAACAACATGATATGAAACAACACCACATGAAACAACACGACATTAAACAACACCACATGAAACAACAGGATATGAAACAACTCTGACACGTCGACTCTGATTGTTTAACATGAAAATTGTTGGCGCTGACGTCGATCGATAAGCTACTGAGAGACAAAGTTCAGATCTGTCCATGTGCCTCCTCCACCATCATCATCATCGGAGCCCTGTTTATCTCTGTTCCTACTCCCCAAAACATGACACCCGCTCTAAAGCTCTCATTACTCTGTGCCCCCTCCACGCCCCCGCCCCCCTCCTCCTATACACACCAATGAAATCCAACAAATCCAAAACATTTTCCAGTTTCACGCTGACGGGCGGACAGAGGGCCCCTACCCCGTCACCATGGAAGTGACGTATCCACATGTCCTGCCGGAGGTTACTATCTAACCAGCAGCCGTGCAGCCGGTAAATGTTCTCACTGTTCAAATATCCTGTCAGGGCGGAGCCTCAGGGTGTGTGTGTGTGTGTGTGTGTGTGTGTGTGTGTGTGTGTGATGAAGAGGAGTGTCAGGGTCGATGATGTCGCGCAGAATTAATGGGGATAAGAGGCTGGAAACAGAGTTGAAATGGACTCCAGGATCAATGTGTCCCTCTGACCTTAATTAAATCCATCAATTAAATCCTCTTAAAACACGTTGTTTTTGCCCGCAGCGATAGTTCGGGTCTGTGTGTGACGGTGGTACCTGAATGTATCATCAGACAGGCTTCATTCTTAATTTGTGTTTGTGTGTCTGTTTGAGACAAAACCAGTGAGGAGGTGAAGCAGGAAGAGACGGGGCGATCTGCATGAGTGACCATCACAGGAAGTGAAGGGGGGGGGGTCCTGCATGTGGATGTGCATGTGCTTCCTGGTTTGCCTGAGGGGTGGGAGGGTGGGGGGTTTGCCCATGCAGCTCACCTGTCCATCTCCTCAACCAAACATGATATCCAGCCAAGCATGAAGATGATGATGATGGTGATGAAGAGTAAACTGACCTGAACTAAAAACATGGTTCAGTTTTAATATTTGATGTTTCTGTTTGTTAAGAACCGTCAGTGTTTCCTTTACTACTAATCTGATGTGTCATCACTGCTGAGTGTGTCCCCTCTTTTCTCTTCTACACTCTGAAGATCTGCGATCTGAATCTGCTCCGTCACATCTGCAGATTTTTTTGTACATCGTTATAAAGTTACAGCATTAAAGACATTTTGATTCATCACCAGTATTAATAATAACATTAATGTGTCAAAGTGTCCCTGTAAACCATGACAGTCAGTGTGTTTCCATGACGACAGAGAAAACAGATTTATTTAAAATCCATGTAAACATGTTAGTGTGAGTGCATTGGTCCTAAAGTGAATTTGTCACAGTGGGACTAAAGGCTCACTTATGCTTCCTTTACGTACGAAAATGTATACGTCCGTTTCAAACGATGTTGCCGTCACTGCCCACATACTTCCATGCACCCTTTACGTTGGCATGGATGTTAACCAATATATCCACCAGGAGGCAGCCGAGCATCAAAAGTTTATGACAACAACAAACTAACAAACTAACATGGCGACTGCTGTGGAGATATTGATAATGTACCTCTTGTATAAAAGACAACAACAGAGGCAGCGTTGTAGGACGCGGTGGTCAGTGAGGCTGTTTCAAATCAATTTCAATTCAATTTTATTTATAAAGCCCAATATCACAAATCACAATTTGCCTCACAGGACTTTACAGCATACGACATCCCTCTGTCCTTAGGACCCTCACAGCTGATCAGGAAAAACTCCCCAAAAAACCCTTTAATGGGGAAAAAAATGGTAGAAACCTCAGGAAGAGCAACTGAGGAGGGATCCCTCTTCCAGGACGGACAGACGTGCAATAGATGTCGTACAGAACAGATCAGCATAATAAATTAACAGTAATCCGCATGACACAATGAGACAGAGAGAGAGAGAGAGAGAGAGAGAGAGAGAGAGAGAGAGAGAGAGAGAGAGAGAGAGAGATGCAGGTAATGACAGTAGCTTACAACATTATAGAAAGTAATAATATTATAGTTATAGTTCTGGCTACTGTGGTACAATATGTTGAAAGTATGTATTAATATCTGACAGTATACATGTGTGACAGTAGTCATATGTGTATAATAACAGTATACGTATGACTAATGACTAATGATGGCAGCAGCAGCAGCAGGAGGCATCTGGCAGGACCACGGCAGCAGCACAACCACACACGTCACGCTGTCCAGGCACCGCTGTGATATGAGTTAATCTGAGAGACAGTGGAGCACAAAGGCTCCGGAGAAGAAGCCGAGTTAGTGACATCCAGAATGGAGTTAGCAAGATGCAGTAATAGAATACGAGAGAGAGAGAGAGAGAGAGAGAGAGAGAGAGGAGAGAAGGTGCCCGGTGTATTATAGGGGGGTCCTCCGGCAGACTAGGCCTAAGTCAGCCTAACTAGGGGCTGGTACAGGGCAAGCCTGAGCCAGCCCTAACTATAAGCTTTATCAAAGAGGAAAGTCTTAAGTCTAGTCTTAAATGTGGAGACGGTGTCTGCCTCCCGGACCGTAACAGGAAGATGATTCCACAGGAGAGGAGCCTGATAGCTGAAGGCTCTGGCTCCTGATCTACTTTTGGAGACTTTAGGGACCACGAGTAACCCTGCGTTCTCAGAGCGCAGTGTTCTGGTGGGATAATATGGCACTATGAGCTCTCTAAGATATGACGGAGCTTGACCATTTAGAGCTTTATAAGTTAACAGTAGGATTTTAAATTCAATTCTGGATTTTACAGGGAGCCAGTGCAGAGAAGCTAAAACAGGAGAAATATGATCTGGTTTCATACTTCCTGTTAGTACACATGCTGCTGCATTCTGAATCAGCTGGAGAGTTTTTAAGGACTTACTAGAGCTACCTGATAATAGAGAGTTACAGTAATCCAGCCTAGAGGTAACAAAAGTGTGGACCAATTTTTCTGCATCTTTTCGGGTCAGGATAGGCCTAATTTTCACAATATTACGCAGATGAAAAAATGCAGTCCGTGAGGTTTGTTTTAAATGAGAATTAAAAGACAAATCTTGATCAAAAATTACTCCGAGGTTTCTTACGGTAGTGCTAGAGGCCAGAGCAATGCCATCTAGAGAAACTATGTCATCAGATAAAGAGTCTCTGAGTTGTTTGGGGCCAAGAACAATAACTTCAGTTTTGTCTGAATTTAACATCAGGAAATTGGTGCTCATCCAGGTTTTTATGTCTTTAAGGCAGCTTTGGAGTTTAGTTAATTGATTACTTTCTTCTGGCTTCATCGATAAAAACATCCGCATAACAATGGAAATTTATAGAGTGGTTTCTAATGATGTTACCTAAAGGAAGCATATATAGAGTAAATAGGATTGGTCCGAGCACAGAACCTTTCGGAACTCCAAAACAGACTTTGGTACGTAAGGATGATTCATTATGAACGTCAACAAACTGAAAACGATGAGATAAATAAGATTTAAACCAGCTCAGTGCAGAACCTTTTAGGCCAATTAAGTGATCCAGTCTCTGCAGTAGAATTTGATGGTCAATTGTGTCAAACGCAGCACTAAGATCTAATAAAACAAGTACAGAGACAAGTCCTTTGTCTGAAGCAATCAGAAGGTCATTTGTAATTTTAACTAGTGCTGTCTCAGTGCTATGATGCACTCTAAATCCTGACTGAAATTCCTCAAATAAATTATTATCATGGAGAAAATCACACAGCTGGTCTGCGACTACTTTCTCAAGGATCTTTGACATAAAGGGAAGATTAGATATTGGTCTATAGTTGGCTAACACCTCTGGATCCAGGGTGGGCTTTTTTAGTAGAGGTTTAATTACAGCTACCTTAAAAGACTGTGGTACATAGCCTGTTAATAAGGATATATTGATCATATCTAATATATGAGTGTTAACTACAGGAAAGACCTCCTTAAGTAGCCTAGTTGGGATGGGGTCTAAGAGACACGTTGATGATTTAGATGAAGAAATCACTGCTGTCAATTCTTGAAGAGAAATTGGGGAGAAGCAATATAAATATATATTAGGTTTTACAGCTGTGTTTGAGGTTAGATATGTACTATCTGGGGACAGGAGGTCGTGAATTTTGCCTCTAATAGTTAGAATTTTGTCATTAAAAAAGCTCATAAAATCATTACCGCTAAGGGCTAAAGGAATATTAGGCTCAATAGAGCTTTGACTCTCAGTCAGCCTGGCTACAGTGCTGAAAAGAAACCTGGGGTTGTTCTTATTGTCTTCTATTAATGCTGAGTAATAGTTTGCTCTGACATTGCGGAGGCCCCTCTTATAAGTTTTGTTAAAGACATCGCGACTGGAGGATGGAGAATTTTTTTCTCAAGTACTGCCGATGAGAGAAATTGAATTATTTCTTCTTCGTGTCTTACTAGAGCTACATATCAGGTAGTGACAGCAACGCTCTACCCACGGTTTCCGATGGTACTGCTCCGTTTGGCCTGTATCCGTAAGCTTTATGGAAACGTGCAGAAATACGGACGAAATGAATGCAGAGCACGGACAGAAGGCTCCATCCGTATCTGGATCCGTATTTAACATTGAGTATAAATGGGCCTTAACACACCCAGAACATGTGACTCCTGCATGTATACAGTCAATCAGACCCAAACTGGCCGAGGTGCTCTGAGCATGCTCCACAGTTTCCGCCCCGGGCTTTGACCCAGAAGTCCAATAGCATTAAATGTGTAAGAGAAGAAGAAGCCGCTAACAATATGGAGAAATCTACATCCAGAGCCGTGACTTTTTGGACGGACCAAATGTACAGAGCTGTAAAGTTGTCCACCATGGTAGCAGTTAGCTGCTAGCTAACCGTAGCTAACTTGTTTGTCCATTGTTTGGTCTGTGACGTAATAGGTCAACAGGAAAAAGGTCCAATACTAAGAAGCTGAAAGGGGGCATATCTCCACCTATCGTAGAGGAGTCGCACATACTTGGCTCAATAAATGGATTCCCCTCCCGTGCTTGTATACTGGGACAAGGACAGTAGGCCAGTTAAACGTCCTCATCCAGCTGGAACGTGGAGACGTCCTGAGTCAGCACAAAAGCGTGTTCCTTTATCTCGGCTGGGTTTGTCACTCAGCTCCAGTTTGAAGAGTCAGTGTTCAGAAATTAATGGAAACCAGTAGGAAGAATAGACCCTCAGGTGTGAAACTGTCGAGTAGCTTCAGAAAACAAACGTAGAGATTTGTAGTTAAGGAGCTGAAACTAAGGCGGTTCTTTAAAGCATGAAAATCTGTTGGAGTGCATGAAACCAAAGATCTGAGTTCATCTTTGTTTCCATCATCAGACAGGAACATCCATCCATCTCCATTGGACGAGTCTTCATCAGCAGACTTTGATGACCTCATGTTTTTAGCAATCGCTTTTTCAACAACATCTGCACAAGCAAACATGACAATATGTTTGTGAACACAGGTTAAAGGTAAGTAACAGAATTCTGCATTAATGACAGACATCTTCAGCTGGAGTTAGGCAGGTGGTGCAGACTCGTCCAGGGTGGTGCAGACTCGTCCAGGGTGGATGTGGCGTTCTGTTTGTTTGTTTTTTCCTTTAACAAAGATGAACTCAGTCTGAAGTCACTCTGAATCTGACAAAGAGTTGTAAAGTAAATGTTTCCAGCGATCGGCAGCTTCTGAACATGAAAATGTTGTTGTGTTCTAACTGTACTTTCTGCCCCTACCCCTCCTCCTTTACCTCCACCTCCTCCATCCTCCCTGGGTAGGATGATCCTAATTCCCAGAACAAGCTGGAGGACCCGGTGAAGGCCCCGCCCAAGGAGGACGATTCCCTGAACATCCACAACTCTCTGACCCCCAAACACGAGAACCACAAGGTGCTGGGCGAGGAGAATTCATCGGAGGTAAACTCACTGCAGAACAACATGATGTGAAAACAAAAAAAAACAACTCCAGCAACCCCAAAACCACCAGGTGCGCCGGCAGCAGGAGCCCCCAAACCCCTCCCCGCTGTCTGTCTCTCCGTCCGCTGCCGAGCGTGCCTGACCGGTTACCAACCAACCAACCAGCCTGCCTGCCAACGTACCAGCCAACCAACCCAGTCTGCAACCGTCTCCGACACGGCAACACTGCCACTGAGCGGCCCTGGCCGTCGCCAAAAACCTACAGCGTCTCCGCCTCCGCCAACGCCCCTGCTGAGAGTTAACCCCCCACCCCTCCCCCACCAGCCTCACCCTGCTGCCGCCATGCAACCCCCCCGATCTAGTCATGCCCCTGTTTTGCAGCCCCGCCCCCTCGTTGCTGTCACTCTACTCTCCCTGATCTCGTACCTGCACACACACACACACACACAGTGAGAACATGAACACACTTTTTTGTGAACACACAACACGTGCTCACTCCCAACTCGTTGACGCTTCGTCACTGAACTGTCACGTGTTCATGTGACACTCTGAGTCTCCTCCTGCGTCTTGACGCCGTGACAGTTCACGCCTGTCCATTCAAAATAAACTTCTCTTTTCACAAAAAGTGCTCGTGAGATACAGAGAGGTTTTTTCAAAATAAACTGACACCATCAGTGAAACACCTTGTATCACCAGTAAAATAACATCTTGGTTTGGCTCTACATTCACACAGGAAGTAAACGGCTTTTCTCATCAGTGTCTTACACAGGAATCAGTGATGAAGCGTCTGTGTTTGACCACACACACACACACACACACACATACACACAGTGAGAAAATGAGATCACACGTCTATATAAACACACACACACACACACACACACACACACACACACACACACACACGTGGCCCCTCCCCCTACCTGCATCGGTGTATTTTGTAAAAAGAAAAAAATCCCTCAGAATTTAAAACGTCATGTAAAAAAAAAAAGCTTGTGAGAGGTTCGATGTTTGTCTGATTAATAAAGTGAGTGTGTTTAAATATTGATCGATTCTAAACAAACACCACATGTCTTTGCTTTCATTGATGTGATTTCTAATCCTTTGATGTACTTGTTTATGGGATTTTTTTTTGTACTTTTTTGGGTCTTCGAACAGAATAAACAAACAAGATTCAGACAGTTGTTGAAATAAAACTTTTTAACATGACCAACCATCCTTTGTGTTCCTCCTTTATCCCTCTGAACTCCTACACTCTCTGCATGGCTTTGAAAACAGCATCTTACACCTCATTACTGCACCTCCCCCATCACACACACACACAAATACAGATGAACTTTGACACCAGTTGATTAAAGCCTCAGGGCTCTAGTTTCCCGGCGCAGCGCAGAGTGGAGCAGGGTGGCGAACCCCCGCAGAGAGCTAGTTTCGAGCAGCACAACCTGAGGCGCGCTCAGTTTGGTAGTTTGGCAGACCGAGGTGCCCTGAGATGGGTGTGGCAGCACAGCAGGGGGAGGTGTCGACAGATCCAGGTTGGCACAGTGACAGTTTCATGCCAAAAGGCTTCGCCGAAGGTGCGCTAAAAGCTCGCCAGCTGAAACCAGGTCTACTGTCAGCGCAGGCGGAGCGCAGCCGGTGTAAGCCGAAGTTTGGCTGACCGGTGGACAGTGCGCACACGTCACCAAAACCTCACAGGCAGGTTTCCAGAATATCAGGCACATTAACAATGCAATAAATAGCCACAAACCACTATTCAATGCAACTATCTGCAATCAGCACATAAATGTATCTCTATATCGACTGTCCCGTCACATCTGATGTCAGATCAAAGGGGATTGGCACCGTTTGGCACGCGTAATGGAAACCCAACCTGATTTGATTAACTCAGCTGCAAACTAATTAGTTCACATCCCTCTCAGCCAACCACAAACAGCCACAGCATCAGATAGGGAGTATATATTCAGCATCTTTCATCTTAGAAAAGTCAAAAGAAAAGAAACAGAGTGAGACTGCGAGAGAGAAAGAGAGAGCGCATGCGCGCACGAGAGAAACGCAACATTGATTTACAATTGTGGTGACCTCCTCCCAGGCTACCTTTGCATCATCAGCCCGTGGAGGTCTGCTCACAGTTCCATATATTCGGTCACTGTGAGCTTGGACCTCGCGGACCAAAACATCAGTTTCCTCCTGGGAGAAGTTTGGCCGTCTGACGCTGCTGCTCTCTTCTGCCATGGCAAATTGAGTAAACTCTCATTTGATTGGTGTGATGTGTGTAAAACCCACTCCACGCCTTCTCCCTCCTCCCTCTTTCCGACTTGCGCCAGTAGGAGGGACGGAGGTGGGACAGACGAGTAACTGCGCCAGGGCGCACGGTGTGCCAAACTTACAAAATCTGCCTGGCCACACCCAGTTGGCGAAGCGCAGGTGCGCTGCGCTGGGTAAGTGACGGTGGCCTCGTAGGACAAAAAGCCTTGCACAGACAGCAGAGTATTTTAAGTTATTCAGGAGTATCTAGCAACGAGGTGAATATTTATTTAGGAATCTAAACCATGTTACGATATGTTATAGCTTACCAGTGAGATATAGTTATCTGTGAGATATATGTTAGGACTGTTTTATCTCTAATTGTTTTGGTAACATGAGCATTAGCACAGTAAAGCTACAGTAACATGTTTTATGTGTTAGTCACGGGACAGTGTGGAAAATATAGGTTGGTACGATTATAATATATGTGTTTCCAGAGTGTTCTTCCACAGGACACAAGGAGAGGAGGAAGAGGGGGAGGAGGAAGACCAGGGAGAGGAAGGGGCGAGGGGGTAGAGGTGGTGCAGGGATGGCCAGGCCAAGAGGTGTGTCTCGGCTACTCAGAGGAAAGAGAAGGAGGAGAGGGCAGCAGCCTTCGCAGCAGCGCGAGAGGAATCAACAGATTAGGCTGTAAGCTAGGCTAACCATTTAGCTGTAGCTCTGGGATAACGTTAGCCAAGCCTAGGATAACATTAGCACGTAAACGTAGCCGTCACTGGAACTTAGACGAGAGGGAAAAGTAGCAAACATGAAGCCAAAATGATTTTAAATTATAAGATTGAATTACCTGTCTAGCAGAAAGCACGCAACCTCCGCATCCCTTGTGAAATCCTTCTCCTTCAGGAGTTCTTTCCACCTGGAATAAGCAGTGCTGATATTCACTCGCGTTTTGTCCCGTCCTCGCTTATCTGATCTTTTTCTCTTATTTGGTGGCGTGGTTTCCCTCTTACAGGGCAAAACATATGTGTGGTCCTCCAGTTAAAGTGCGACAGAATCATAAAACTACAAAGCAGGTTCACGCAGAAGCGCCCCGGATTGAGCTTCACCTTAACCATCTCCAGTGACGGCAAGTTTTAGGTAAACACGAATGGCGAAGTGCATATATCCCTTTCAGCCACTGTATTCAAATATGGCAATGCAAGAGGGCAGCCGCCATCATACCGCGTCCTGCCTGTGTATATATAGAGAAATCATTCTAAGCCTATGAGAAAGCTTCCATTTGTATGTGAATTGTATTATTTTAGTAAATATATATTTATGAAAGCAACAGTTGATATTTGCTAATAACAACCACGTAAATTACGCATTGTAACTTTAAAGTTAATAAAATTAAAGGTAAATAAATGAAACTCTAAAAAGATTTTGAGCTTTGAATTGACTGAATCTGAGTCTGATGAGGACCAGAGACCCTCAATACAGCATCACCTTTAACAGACCAGAGACCCTGAACGCAGCAACAACTTTAACGGACCAGAGGTGGGGGTTGTTGAAGACGTAGAAGGAGAGTATCAGAACCAATGTGTCAGATAAAAAGTTAAACTGTCAGGAACCAGAACATCGAGAGATTTAACACTAAATGCTAAGATGAACAGAAAGTCTGTGAAGATATGCTCTGGGTTAGGGTTAGGGTAACCCTTCTAATGTTCTGTCCTGGGTCTGTCCTCCCCGTGTAAGCGTCAGTTTCCTCCAGGTGCTCCAACATGTTCTCCCTGTGTCAGCGTGGGTTTCCTCACGGTGCTCCCACATTTTCTCCCCATGTCAGTGTGGGTTTTCTCCAGGTGCTCTGACATGTTCTCCCTGTGTCAGTGTGGGTTTCCTCCAGGTGCTCTGACATGTTCTCCCTGTGTCAGCTTGGGTTTCCTCCAGGTGCTCTGACATGTTCTCCCTGTGTCAGCTTGGGTTTCCTCCACGTGCTCCCACATGTTCTCCCCGTGTCAGCGTGGGTTTCCTCCTGGTGCTCTGACATGTTCTCCCTGTGTCAGTGTGGGTTTCCTCCAGGTGCTCTGACATGTTCTCCCTGCGTCAGCGTGGGTTTCCTCCAGGTGGTTACAAGGTACAACATTATTGAAAGTAATAATATTATAGTTGTAGTTCTGGCTACTGTGATACAATATGCTGAAAGTATGTATTAATATGTGACAGTATACATGTGTGACAATAGTCATATGTATAATAACAGTAGAAGTATGACTAATGACTAATGATGGCAGCAGCAGCAGCAGGAGGCATCTGGCAGGACCACGGCAGCAGCACAACCACACACGTCACGCTGTCCAGGCACCGCTGCGATATGAGTTAATCTGAGAGACAGTGGAGCACAAAGGCTCCGGAGAAGAAGCCGAGTTAGTGACATCCAGAATGGCCGAGTTAGCAAGATGCAGTAATAGAATACGAGAGAGAGAGAGAGAGAGAGAGAGAGAGGGTGCCCGGTGTATTATAGGGGGGTCCTCCGGCAGACTAGGCCTAAGTCAGCCTAACTAGGGGCTGGTACAGGGCAAGCCTGAGCCAGCCCTAACTATAAGCTTTATCAAAGAGGAAAGTCTTAAGTCTAGTCTTAAATGTGGAGACGGTGTCTGCCTCCCGGACCGTAACAGGAAGATGATTCCACAGGAGAGGAGCCTGATAGCTGAAGGCTCTGGCTCCTGATCTACTTTTGGAGACTTTAGGGACCACGAGTAACCCTGCGTTCTCAGAGCGCAGTGTTCTGGTGGGATAATATGGCACTATGAGCTCTCTAAGATATGACTGAGCTTGACCATTTAGAGCTTTATAAGTTAACAGTAGGATTTTAAATTCAATTCTGGATTTTACAGGGAGCCAGTGCAGAGAAGCTAAAACAGGAGAAATATGATCTTGTTTCATACTTCCTGTTAGTACACGTGCTGCTGCATTCTGAATTAGCTGGAGAGTTTTTACGAACTTACTAGAGCTACCTGATAATAGAGAGTTACAGTAATCTAGTCTTGAGGTAACAAAAGCGTGGACCAATTTTTCTGCATCTTTTTGGGTCAGGATAGGCCTAATTTTCACAATATTACGCAGATGAAAAAATGCAGTCCGTGAGGTTTGTTTTAAATGAGAATTAAAAGACAAATCTTGATCAAAAATTACTCTGAGGTTTCTTACGGTAGTGCTAGAGGCCAGAGCAATGCCATCTAGAGAAACTATGTCATCAGATAAAGAGTCTCTGAGTTGTTTGGGGCCAAGAACAATAACTTCAGTTTTCTCTGAATTTAACATCAGGAAATTGGTGCTCATCCAGGTTTTTATGTCATTAAGGCAGCTTTGGAGTTTAGTTAATTGATTACTTTCTTCTGGCTTCATTGATAAGTACAACTGAGTATCATCCGCATAACAATGGAAATTTATAGAGTGATTTCTAATGATGTTACCTAAAGGAAGCATATATACAGTAAATAGGATTGGTCCGAGCACAGAACCTTGCGGAACTCCAAAACAAACTTTGGTACGTAAGGATGATTCATTATGAACGTCAACAAACTGAAAACGATCAGATAAATAAGATTTAAACCAGCTCAGTGCAGAACCTTTTAGGCCAATTACGTGGAAAGACCTCCTTAAGTAGCCTAGTTGGGATGGGGTCTAAGAGACACGTTGATGATTTAGATGAAGAAATCACTGCTGTCAATTCTTGAAGAGAAACTGGGGAGAAGCAATCTAAATATATATTAGGTTTTACAGCTGTGTTTGAGGTTAGATATGTACTATCTGATTGCAGGAGGTCATGAGTTTTGCCTCTAATACTTAGAATTTTGTCATTAAAAAAGCTCATAAAATCATTACTGCTAAGGGCTAAAGGAATATTAGGCTCAATAGAGCTTTGACTCTCAGTCAGCCTGGCTACAGTGCTGAAAAGAAACCTGGGGTTGTTCTTATTGTCTTCTATTAATGCTGAGTAATAGTTTGCTCTGGCATTGCGGAGGCTCCTCTTATAATTTTTGAGACTGTCTGTCCAGATTAAACGAGATTCTTCCTGTTTGGTCAATCGCCAATTCCTTTCAAATTTTCGCGATATTTGTTTTAACTTACGGGTTTGAGAGTTATACCAAGGAGCAAACTTTCTTTGCTTTTTTAACTTCTTTTTAAGAGGAGCTACAGAGTCGAGTGTTGTTCGCAGCGAGCCTACGGCGCTATCGACAAAATGGTCAAAGTCGGTACAGGAAACCTCTGTTACTGAGGGACTTGGTATTGAATTTAATGACGGAGTAATCTTTTCCTTAAATTTTGCGACAGCACTATCTGATAAACATCTAGTATAGTAACTGTTGCTGAGTGGCGTGTAATCGAGTAAAAAGAAATCAAAAGTAATCAGATAATGATCCGATAGCGACGGATTCTGTGGAAAGACTTTTAGGTTATCAATTTCAATTCCATACGTCAGAACTAGATCGAGGGTATGGTTAAAACAATGAGTGGGTTCATGTACACCCTGACTGAAGCCAATGGAGTCTAATAATGAGATAAACGCGGTAGCCAGGGAGTCATTATCAACGTCGACATGAATGTTAAAATCGCCTACAATAATAACTTTATCTGATTTAAGAACTAAACTGGATACAAACTCTGAGAATTCAGATACAAATTCAGAATACGAGCCAGGAGCACGGTACACTATAACAAATAAAAGTGGCTGTGAGGTTTTCCAGGTCAGATGTAAAAGACTAAGAACGAGGCTTTCAAATGAATTATAATCTAGTTTAGGTTTAGGGCTGATTAACAGACTAGAGTTAAAAATGGCTACAACTCCCCCTCCTCGGCCGCTGCCTCGAGGAATGTGGGTATTATTATGACTGGGAGGAGTTGACTCATCAAGACTAACATATTCATCTTGACACAGCCAGGTTTCAGTGAGACTGAGTAAATCAATATGATTATCTGATATTAATTTGTTTACTAACACTGCTTTAGACAACAGAGACCTGATATTTAACAGTCCGCATTTAATTCTCCTGTTTTGTCTTTCTGTCACAGAAGAGGTTTTAATTTTTATGAGGTTGTTATGCACAACTCCTCTTTGTTTAATTTTAGATTTAAATAATTTAGGTGGTTGGGGGAAAGACACCGTTTGTATAAAACTATGGAAACTATGGCTGGGTAACTGAACTAGAAGCTCAGAGAGGTGTTCAGGACTGCGACTCTCTGTCCTGATCTCAACTCTGGGTTGTCAGGGATTTAAATTACTAATTAAGTTTGCCAGGTTCCTAGAAATGAGAGCAGCTCCATCCAAAGTGGGATGAATGCCGTCTCTCCTAATAAGACCAGGTTTTCCCCAGAAAGGTTGCCAGTTATTAACGAAACCCACATCGTTTGCTGGATACCACCTGGACAGCCAGCGATTAAATGATGACATGCGGCTAAACATGTCATCAGTGGTCAGATTTGGGAGGGGTCCAGAGAAAACTACGGAGTCCGACATCGTTTTTGCATATTCACACACCGAGGCAATATTAATTTTAGTGACCTCCGATTGGCGTAACCAGGTGTCATTGCCACCGACATGAATAACAATTTTACTGAATCTACGTTTAGCTTTAGCCAGCAGTTTTAAATTTGATTAAGTGTCGCCCGCTCTGGCCCCAGGGATACATTTGACTATGGCCGCTGGTGTTGCTAACTTTACGTTCTTCAGAATAGAGCTGCCAATGACCAGAGTTTTATCCTCAGTGGGTGTGTCGCTGAGTGGGGACAAGCAGTTGGAAATGTGAACAGGCTGGTGGTGAACCGTGGGTTTCGGCTTGGAGCTGTGCTTCTGGCGAACCGTAACCCAACCTCCCGGCTGAAGGGGAGTTACTGGAGGACAGTTAGCAGAGGCTAAGGCTATGCTATGTGGCTCCACACCGGCTACAGGGGGCTGGCTAACTACCGCAGCTACTGAATGGTTTTCCATGGTGTGGAGCCGCGCTTCTAATTCACTAAGCCTCCCCTCCAACGCAGCAAATAAGCTACACTTATTACAATTACCACTGTCGCTAAAGGAGGCAGAGGCATAACTGAACATTTGGCACACCGAGCAAGAGAGAGCAGAGTGAGAAGCCATCGCTAACTGTGAAGCTAATGTAGCTACCAAGGCTAGTAATGTGCATGTTCTTCCCATGTCAGCGTGGGTTTCCTCCAGGTTCTCCGACATGTTCTCCCTGTAGGTGTGAATGGTCATCTGTCTCTATGTCTCAGTCCAGTGATAGTCGAGTGAACTGTCCAGGGTGAACCCCACCTCTCAAACAGTGTCAGCTGGGATAGGCTCCGCCCCTCCGTGACCTCTAACAGGATAAGCAGTTGAAGGTAATGAATGAATGAATGAATGAATGAATGAATGCAGGCTTGTTCTAAAGGGATCTTTGCTCATTTTTTTTTGTAGTACAGTTTGTACTTCTTCAAATTCATGCACCCGCCGTCTCTACGCACACAGTGTAGAAATGTATCAAGACAGAGAGCAGAGTCACACATGTTTGAGACGAGTACAAGTCAGTCACGTTTATGTCAATATGTGTGACTTTAGTCAAGTCCAAGTAACAAGTCTCGAGTGTTACACCTTCAGACAAGTATTTGGTCTGCATCAGAAAAAAAGTTCTCTAAAAAAATGTCACAATCACAAACACACAGAATCACATAAACACACAAAGACGATGTGATGAATGGTCTCAGTGTTGGATCAGTGAGACATTAAAGGGTTAAATTGTGTTATTGTGGGAAGAGGTGCTGATGGATGGAGGGTGGGGGAGGGGCTGTGTGCACTGGTCTTTATTCAGATAAATGGGGGGGTATTCACATCCAAAAGAAAAGACTTTTTATTTAAGGAAAGAAACACACAAGTGGTAACACACTCACACATACACCCACACACACACATAGAAACACACACACACACAGGCGGTGTAGCGGGGAATGGAGGCTCGCTGAATGGAAACAAGTGAAGACAGAAGTACCGCTGGTCTCCATGGCAACAGGTGAGCATTACATGACCAACAGATGGGGGAGGAGAGAAGAACAGAGCCGACACTCTGAAAACAAGAAAAGAGACCAGATCTGTCATCAGGAGTCTGTAGACCAGAATGTCTTTACATGACTCTGTAGACCTGTATGTCTTTACATGACTGTGTAGACCTGTGTGTCTTTACATGACTCTGTAGACCTGTGTGTCTTTACATGACTCTGTAGACCAGAATGTCTTTACATGACTCTGTAGACCAGAATGTCTTTACATGACTCTTTAGACCAGAATGTCTTTACATGACTCTGTAGACCTGTATGTCTTTACATGACTCTGCAGACCAGAATGTCTTTACATGACTCTGTAGACCAGAATGTCTTTACATGACTCTGTAGACATGTATGTCATTACATAACTGTGTAGACCTGTATGTCTTTACATGACTCTGTAGACCAGAATGTCTTTACATGACTCTGTAGACCCGTATCTCTTTACATGACTCTGTAGACCTGTGTGTCTTTACATGACTCTGTAGACCAGAATGTCTTTACATGACTCTGTAGACCTGTGTGTCTTTACATGACTCTGTAGACCTGTATGTCTTTACTTGACTCTGTAGACCAGAATGTCTTTACATGACTCTGTAGACCTGTGTGTCTTTACATGACTCTGTAGACCTGTATGTCTTTACTTGACTCTGTAGACCAGAATGTCTTTACATGACTCTGTAGACCTGTATGTCTTTACTTGACTCTGTAGACCAGAATGTCTTTACATGACTCTGTAGACCTGTATGTCTTTACATGACTCTGTAGACCAGAATGTCTTTACATGACTCTGTAGACCTGTATGTCTTTACATGACTCTGTAGACCAGAATGTCTTTACGTGACTCTGTAGACCTGTATGTCTTTACATGACTCTGTAGACCTGTGTGTCTTTACATGACTCTGTAGACCTGTATGTCTTTACTTGACTCTGTAGACCTGTATGTCTTTACATGACTCTGTAGACCTGTGTGTCTTTACATGACTCTGTAGACCTGTATGTCTTTACTTGACTCTGTAGACCAGAATGTCTTTACATGACTCTGTAGACCTGTATGTCTTTACTTGACTCTGTAGACCAGAATGTCTTTACATGACTCTGTAGACCTGTATGTCTTTACATGACTCTGTAGACCTGTATGTCTTTACATGACTCTGCAGACCAGAATGTCTTTACATGACTCTGTAGACCAGAATGTCTTTACATGACTCTGTAGACATGTATGTCATTACATAACTGTGTAGACCTGTATGTCTTTAAATGACTCTGTAGACCAGAATGTCTTTACATGACTCTGTAGACCCGTATCTCTTTACATGACTCTGTAGACCTGTGTGTCTTTACATGACTCTGTAGACCTGTATGTCTTTACATGACTCTGTAGACCTGTGTGTCTTTACATGACTCTGTAGACCTGTATGTCTTTACTTGACTGTGTAGACCAGAATGTCTTTACATGACTCTGTAGACCTGTGTGTCTTTACATGACTCTGTAGACCTGTATGTCTTTACTTGACTCTGTAGACCAGAATGTCTTTACATGACTCTGTAGACCTGTATGTCTTTACCTGACTCTGTAGACCAGAATGTCTTTACATGACTCTGTAGACCTGTATGTCTTTACATGACTCTGTAGACCAGAATGTCTTTACGTGACTCTGTAGACCTGTATGTCTTTACATGACTCTGTAGACCAGAATGTCTTTACGTGACTCTGTAGACCTGTATGTCTTTACATGACTCTGTAGACCTGTGTGTCTTTACATGACTCTGTAGACCAGAATGTCTTTACTTGACTCTGTAGACCTGTATGTCTTTACATGACTCTGTAGACCTGTGTGTCTTTACATGACTCTGTAGACCTGTATGTCTTTACTTGACTCTGTAGACCAGAATGTCTTTACATGACTCTGTAGACCTGTATGTCTTTACTTGACTCTGTAGACCAGAATGTCTTTACATGACTCTGTAGACCTGTATGTCTTTACATGACTCTGTAGACCTGTATGTCTTTACATGACTCTGTAGACCAGAATGTCTTTACATGACTCTGTAGACCAGAATGACTTTACATGACTCTGTAGACCTGTATGTCTTTACATGACTCTGTAGACCTATATGTCTTTACATGACTCTGTAGACCAGAATGTCTTTACATGACTCTGTAGACCTGTATGTCTTTACATAACTCTGTAGACCAGAATGTCTTTACATGACTCTGTAGACCTGTATGTCTTTACATGACTCTTTAGACCAGAATGTCTTTACATGACTGTGTAGACCTGTATATCTTTACATGACTCTGTAGACCTGTATGTCTTGACATGACTCTTTAGACCAGAATGTCTTTACATGACTCTGTAGACCATAATGTCTTTACATGACTCTTTAGACCTGTATGTCTTTACATGACTGTGTAGACCAGAATGTCTTTACATGACTCTGTAGACCTGTGTGTCTTTACATGACTCTGTAGACCTGTATGTCTTTACATGACTGTGTAGACCTGTATGTCTTTACATGACTGTGTAGACCAGAATGTCTTTACATTACTCTTTAGACCAGAATGTCTTTACATGACTCTGTAGACCAGAATGTCTTTACATGACTCTGTAGACCTGTATGTCTTTACATGACTCTGTAGACCAGAATGTCTTTGCATGACTCTGTAGACCTGTATGTCTTTACATGACTCTGTAGACCAGAATGTCTTTACATGACTCTGTAGACCTGTATGTCTTTACATGACTGTGTAGACCTGTATGTCTTTACATGACTGTGTAGACCCGTATGTCTTTACATGACTGTGTAGACCAGAATGTCTTTACATGACTCTGTAGACCTGTATGTCTTTACGACTGTGTAGACCAGAATGTCTTTACATGACTCTTTAGACCAGAATGTCATTACATGACTCTATAGATCTGTATGTCTTTACATGACTCTGTAGACCTGTATGTCTTTACATGACTGTGTAGACCTGTATGTCTTTACATAACTGTGTAGACCTGTATGTCTTTACATGACTCTGTAGACCAGAATGTCTTTACATGACTCTGTAGACCAGAATGTCTTTACATGACTCTGTAGACCTGTATGTCTTTACATGACTCTGTAGACCAGAATGTCTTTACATGACTCTGTAGACCTGTATGTCTTTACATGACTCTGTAGACCAGAATGTCTTTGCATGACTCTGTAGACCTGTATGTCTTTACATGACTCTGAAGACCAGAATGTCTTTACATGACTCTGTAGACCTGTATGTCTTTACATGACTCTGTAGACCAGAATGTCTTTACATGACTGTGTAGACCTGTATGTCTTTACATGACTGTGTAGACCAGAATGTCTTTACATGACTGTGTAGACCAGAATGTCTTTACATGACTGTGTAGACCTGTATGTCTTTATATGACTGTGTAGACCAGAATGTCTTTACATGACTCTTTAGACCAGAATGTCATTACATGACTCTATAGATCTGTATGTCTTTACATGACTCTGTAGACCAGAATGTCTTTACATGACTCTGTAGACCTGTATGTCTTTCTATGACTGTGTAGACCTGTATGTCTTTACATAACTGTGTAGACCTGTATGTCTTTACATGACTCTGTAGACCAGAATGTCTTTACATGACTCTGTAGACCTGTATGTCTTCACATGACTCTGTAGACCAGAATGTCTTTACATGACTCTGTAGACCTGTATGTCTTTACATGACTGTGTAGACCAGAATGTCTTTACATGACTCTGTAGACCTGTATGTCTTCACATGACTCTGTAGACCAGAATGTCTTTACATGACTCATTAGACCTGTATGTCTTTACATGACTGTGTAGACCTGTATGTCTTTACATAACTGTGTAGACCTGTATGTCTTCACATGACTCTGTAGACCAGAATGTCTTTACATGACTCTTTAGACCTGTATGTCTTTACATGACTCTGTAGACCAGAATGTCTTTACATGACTCTGTAGACCTGTGTGTCTTTACATGACTGTGTAGACCTGTATGTCTTTACATGACTGTGTAGACCAGAATGTCTTTACATGACTGTGTAGACCTGTATGTCTTTACATGACTCTGTAGACCTGTATGTCTTTACATGACTCTGTAGACCTGTATGTCTTTACATGACTGTGTAGACCTGAATGTCTTTACATGACTCTTTAGACCAGAATGTCATTACATGACTCTGTAGATCTGTATGTCTTTACATGACTCTGTACACCAGAATGTCTTTACATGACTCTATAGATCTTTATGTCTTTACATGACTCTGTAGACCTGTATGTCTTTACATGACTGTGTAGACCTGTATGTCTTTACATAACTGTGTAGACCTGTATGTCTTTACATGACTCTGTAGACCAGAATGTCTTTACATGACTCTGTAGACCTGTATGTCTTTACATGACTCTGTAGACCTGTGTGTCTTTACATGACTCTGTAGACCAGAATGTCTTTACGTGACTCTGTAGACCTGTATGTCTTTACATGACTCTGTAGACCTGTATGTCTTCACATGACTCTGTAGACCAGAATGTCTTTACATGACTCTGTAGACCTGTATGTCTTTACATGACTCTGTAGACCAGAATGTCTTTACATGACTCTGTAGACCAGAATGTCTTTAAGTGACTCTTTAGACCAGAATGTCTTTACATGACTCTGTAGACCAGAATGTCTTTACATGACTCTGTAGACCTTTATGTCTTTACATGACTGTGTAGACCAGAATGTCTTTACATGACTCTGTAGACCAGAATGTCATTACATGACTCTATAGATCTGTATGTCTTTACATGACTGTGTAGACCTGTATGTCTTTACATGACTGTGTAGACCTGTATGTCTTTACATAACTGTGTAAACCTGTATGTCTTTACATGACTGTGTAGACCTGTATGTCTTTACATGACTGTGTAGACCAGAATGTCTTTACATTACTCTTTAGACCAGAATGTCTTTACATGACTCTGTAGACCAGAATGTCTTTACATGACTCTGTAGACCAGAATGTCTTTACATGACTCTTTAGACCAGAATGTCTTTACATGACTCTTTAGACCTGTGTGTCTTTACATGACTCTGTAGACCTGTATGTCTTTACTTGACTCTGTAGACCAGAATGTCTTTACATGACTCTGTAGACCTGTATGTCTTTACATGACTGTGTAGACCTGTATGTCTTTGCATGACCCTGTAGACCTGTATGTCTTTACATGACTCTGAAGACCAGAATGTCTTTACATGACTCTGTAGACCTGTATGTCTTCACATGACTCTGTAGACCTGTGTGTCTTTACATGACTCTGTAGACCAGAATGTCTTTACATGACTCTGTAGACCTGTATGTCTTCACATGACTCTGTAGACCAGAATGTCTTTACATGACTCTGTAGACCTGTATGTCTTTACATGACTGTGTAGACCAGAATGTCTTCACATGACTCTGTAGACCTGTGTGTCTTTACATGACTCTGTAGACCAGAATGTCTTTACATGACTCTGTAGACCTGTATGTCTTTACATGACTCTGTAGAACAGAATGTCTTTACATGACTCTGTAGACCTGTATGTCTTTACATGACTCTGTAGACCAGAATGTCTTTACATGACTCTGTAGACCTGTGTGTCTTTACATGACTCTGTAGACCAGAATGTCTTTACATGACTCTGTAGACCTGTATATCTTCACATGACTCTGTAGACCAGAATGTCTTTACATGACTCTGTAGACCTGTATGTCTTTACATGACTCTGTAGACCAGAATGTCTTTACATGACTCTGTAGACCTGTATGTCTTTACATGACTGTGTAGACCTGTATGTCTTTACATAACTGTGTAGACCTGTATGTCTTTACATGACTGTGTAGACCAGAATGTCTTTACATGACTCTGAAGACCTGTATGTCTTCACATGACTCTGTAGACCAGAATGTCTTTACATGACTCTGTAGACCAGAATGTCTTTACATAACTCTGTAGACCAGAATGTCTTTACATGACTCTGTAGACCTGTATGTCTTTACATGACTCTTTAGACCAGAATGTCTTTACATGACTGTGTAGACCTGTATATCTTTACATGACTCTGTAGACCTGTATGTCTTGACATGACTCTTTAGACCAGAATGTCTTTACATGACTCTGTAGACCTGTATGTCTTTACATGACTCTGTAGACCATAATGTCTTTACATGACTCTTTAGACCTGTATGTCTTTACATGACTGTGTAGACCAGAATGTCTTTACATGACTCTGTAGACCTGTGTGTCTTTACATGACTCTGTAGACCTGTATGTCTTTACATGACTGTGTAGACCTGTATGTCTTTACATGACTGTGTAGACCTGTATGTCTTTACATGTCTGTGTAGACCAGAATGTCTTTACATGACTCTGAAGACCTGTATGTCTTCACATGACTCTGTAGACCAGAATGTCTTTACATGACTCTGTAGACCAGAATGTCTTTACATAACTCTGTAGACCAGAATGTCTTTACATGACTCTGTAGACCTGTATGTCTTTACATGACTCTTTAGACCAGAATGTCTTTACATGACTGTGTAGACCTGTATATCTTTACATGACTCTGTAGACCTGTATGTCTTGACATGACTCTTTAGACCAGAATGTCTTTACATGACTCTGTAGACCTGTATGTCTTTACATGACTCTGTAGACCATAATGTCTTTACATGACTCTTTAGACCTGTATGTCTTTACATGACTGTGTAGACCAGAATGTCTTTACATGACTCTGTAGACCTGTGTGTCTTTACATGACTCTGTAGACCTGTATGTATTTACATGACTGTGTAGACCTGTATGTCTTTACATGACTCTGTAGACCTGGATGTCTTTACATGACTGTGTAGACCTGTATGTCTTTACATGACTGTGTAGACCTGTATGTCTTTACATGACTGTGTAGACCCGTATGTCTTTACATGACTGTGTAGACCAGAATGTCTTTACATGACTCTGTAGACCTGTATGTCTTTACATGACTGTGTAGACCAGAATGTCTTTACATGACTCTTTAGACCAGAATGTCATTACATGACTCTATAGATCTGTATGTCTTTACATGACTCTGTAGACCAGAATGTCTTTACATGACTCTCTAGACCTGTATGTCTTTACATGACTGTGTAGACCTGTATGTCTTTACATAACTGTGTAGACCTGTATGTCTTTACATGACTCTGTAGACCAGAATGTCTTTACATGACTCTGTAGACCAGAATGTCTTTACATGACTCTGTAGACCTGTATGTCTTTACATGACTCTGTAGACCTGTATGTCTTTACATGACTCTGTAGACCTGTATGTCTTTACATGACTCTGTAGACCAGAATGTCTTTACATGACTGTGTAGACCTGTATGTCTTTACATGACTGTGTAGACCAGAATGTCTTTACATGACTCTGTAGACCAGAATGTCTTTACATGACTGTGTAGACCTGTATGTCTTT
This sequence comes from Cromileptes altivelis, assembly GCA_013133815.1. NCBI lineage: Eukaryota > Metazoa > Chordata > Actinopteri > Perciformes > Serranidae > Cromileptes > Cromileptes altivelis. The sequence goes on from CM023139.1 coordinate 221,271, forward strand.
ACATGACTCTGTAGACCAGAATGTCTTTACATGACTCTGTAGACCTGTATGTCTTTACATGACTCTGTAGACCTGTATGTCTTTACATGACTCTGCAGACCAGAATGTCTTTACATGACTCTGTAGACCAGAATGTCTTTACATGACTCTGTAGACATGTATGTCATTACATAACTGTGTAGACCTGTATGTCTTTAAATGACTCTGTAGACCAGAATGTCTTTACATGACTCTGTAGACCTGTGTGTCTTTACATGACTCTGTAGACCAGAATGTCTTTACATGACTCTGTAGACCTGTGTGTCTTTACATGACTCTGTAGACCTGTATGTCTTTACTTGACTCTGTAGACCAGAATGTCTTTACATGACTCTGTAGACCTGTGTGTCTTTACATGACTCTGTAGACCTGTATGTCTTTACTTGACTCTGTAGACCAGAATGTCTTTACATGACTCTGTAGACCTGTATGTCTTTACTTGACTCTGTAGACCAGAATGTCTTTACATGACTCTGTAGACCTGTATGTCTTTACATGACTCTGTAGACCAGAATGTCTTTACATGACTCTGTAGACCTGTATGTCTTTACATGACTCTGTAGACCAGAATGTCTTTACGTGACTCTGTAGACCTGTATGTCTTTACATGACTCTGTAGACCTGTATGTCTTTACTTGACTCTGTAGACCTGTATGTCTTTACATGACTCTGTAGACCTGTGTGTCTTTACATGACTCTGTAGACCTGTATGTCTTTACTTGACTCTGTAGACCAGAATGTCTTTACATGACTCTGTAGACCTGTATGTCTTTACTTGACTCTGTAGACCAGAATGTCTTTACATGACTCTGTAAACCTGTATGTCTTTACATGACTCTGTAGACCTGTATGTCTTTACATGACTCTGTAGACCAGAATGTCTTTACATGACTCTGTAGACCAGAATGACTTTACATGACTCTGTAGACCTGTATGTCTTTACATGACTCTGTAGACCAGAATGTCTTTACATGACTCTGTAGACCTGTATGTCTTTACATAACTCTGTAGACCAGAATGTCTTTACATGACTCTGTAGACCTGTATGTCTTTACATGACTCTGTAGACCAGAATGTCTTTACATGACTCTGTAGACCTGTATGTCTTTACATGACTCTGTAGACCAGAATGTCTTTACATGACTCTGTAGACCTGTATGTCTTTACATGACTCTGTAGACCAGAATGTCTTTACATGACTCTGTAGACCTGTATGTCTTTACATGTCTTTACATGACTCTGTAGACCACATGACTCTGTAGACCTGTGTCTTTACATGACTCTGTAGACCTGTATGTCTTTACATGACTCTGTAGACCAGAATGTCTTTACATGACTCTGTAGACCTGTATGTCTTTACATGACTCTTTAGACCAGAATGTCTTTACATGACTGTGTAGACCTGTATATCTTTACATGACTCTGTAGACCTGTATGTCTTGACATGACTCTTTAGACCAGAATGTCTTTACATGACTCTGTAGACCATAATGTCTTTACATGACTCTTTAGACCTGTATGTCTTTACATGACTGTGTAGACCAGAATGTCTTTACATGACTCTGTAGACCTGTGTGTCTTTACATGACTCTGTAGACCTGTATGTCTTTACATGACTGTGTAGACCTGTATGTCTTTACATGACTGTGTAGACCAGAATGTCTTTACATTACTCTTTAGACCAGAATGTCTTTACATGACTCTGTAGACCAGAATGTCTTTACATGACTCTGTAGACCTGTATGTCTTTACATGACTCTGTAGACCAGAATGTCTTTGCATGACTCTGTAGACCTGTATGTCTTTACATGACTCTGTAGACCTGTATGTCTTTACATGACTCTGTAGACCAGAATGTCTTTGCATGACTCTGTAGACCTGTATGTCTTTACATGACTCTGTAGACCAGAATGTCTTTACATGACTCTGTAGACCTGTATGTCTTTACATGACTGTGTAGACCTGTATGTCTTTACATGACTGTGTAGACCTGTATGTCTTTACATGACTCTGTAGACCAGAATGTCTTTACATGACTCTGTAGACCAGAATGTCTTTGCATGACTCTGTAGACCTGTATGTCTTTACATGACTCTGAAGACCAGAATGTCTTTACATGACTCTGTAGACCTGTATGTCTTTACATGACTCTGTAGACCAGAATGTCTTTACATGACTGTGTAGACCTGTATGTCTTTACATGACTGTGTAGACCAGAATGTCTTTACATGACTCTGTAGACCAGAATGTCTTTACATGACTGTGTAGACCTGTATGTCTTTACATGACTGTGTGGACCAGAATGTCTTTACATGACTCTTTAGACCAGAATGTCATTACATGACTCTGTAGATCTGTATGTCTTTACATGACTCTGTACACCAGAATGTCTTTACATGACTCTATAGATCTGTATGTCTTTACATGACTCTGTAGACCTATATGTCTTTACATGACTGTGTAGACCTGTATGTCTTTACATAACTGTGTAGACCTGTATGTCTTTACATGACTCTGTAGACCAGAATGTCTTTACATGACTCTGTAGACCTGTATGTCTTTACATGACTCTGTAGACCTGTGTGTCTTTACATGACTCTGTAGACCAGAATGTCTTTACGTGACTCTGTAGACCTGTATGTCTTTACATGACTCTGTAGACCTGTATGTCTTCACATGACTCTGTAGACCAGAATGTCTTTACATGACTCTGTAGACCTGTATGTCTTTACATGACTCTGTAGACCAGAATGTCTTTACATGACTCTGTAGACCAGAATGTCTTTAAGTGACTCTGTAGACCAGAATGTCTTTACATGACTCTGTAGACCAGAATGTCTTTACATGACTCTGTAGACCTTTATGTCTTTACATGACTGTGTAGACCAGAATGTCTTTACATGACTCTGTAGACCAGAATGTCATTACATGACTCTATAGATCTGTATGTCTTTACATGACTGTGTAGACCTGTATGTCTTTACATAACTGTGTAAACCTGTATGTCTTTACATGACTCTGTAGACCAGAATGTCTTTACATGACTCTTTAGACCAGAATGTCTTTACATGACTCTGTAGACCTGTGTGTCTTTACATGACTCTGTAGACCTGTATGTCTTTACATGACTGTGTAGACCTGTATGTCTTTGCATGACCCTGTAGACCTGTATGTCTTTACATGACTCTGAAGACCAGAATGTCTTTACATGACTCTGTAGACCTGTCTTTACATGACTCTGTAGACCTGTCTTTACATGACTCTGTAGACCAGAATGTCTTTACATGACTCATGACTCTGTAGACCTGTCTTTACATGACTCTGTAGACCTTATGTCTTTACATGACTCTGTAGACCAGAATGTCTTTACATGACTCTGTAGACCTGTATGTCTTTACATGACTCTGTAGACCAGAATGTCTTTACATGACTCTGTAGACCTGTATGTCTTTACATGACTCTGTAGACCAGAATGTCTTTACATGACTCTGTAGACCTGTATGTCTTCACATGACTCTGTAGACCAGAATGTCTTTACATGACTCTGTAGACCTGTATGTCTTTACATGACTTTTTAGACCAGAATGTCTTTACATGACTCTGTAGACCTGTGTGTCTTTACATGACTCTGTAGACCAGAATGTCTTTACATGACTCTGTAGACATGTATGTCTTTACATGACTCTGTAGACCAGAATGTCTTTACATGACTCTGTAGACCTGTATGTCTTTACATGACTCTGTAGACCAGAATGTCTTTACATGACTCTGTAGACCTGTGTGTCTTTACATGACTCTGTAGACCAGAATGTCTTTACATGACTCTGTAGACCTGTGTGTCTTTACATGACTCTGTAGACCAGAATGTCTTTACATGACTCTGTAGACCTGTATGTCTTTACATGACTGTGTAGACCTGTATGTCTTTACATGACTGTGTAGACCTGTATGTCTTTACATGACTCTGTAGACCTGTATGTCTTTACATGACTCTGTAGACCTGTATGTCTTTACATGACTCTGTAGACCTGTATGTCTTTACATGACTCTGTAGACCAGAATGTCTTTACATGACTCTGTAGACCTGTATGTCTTTACATGACTCTGTAGACCAGAATGTCTTTACATGACTCTGTAGACCTGTATGTCTTTACATGACTCTGTAGACCAGAATGTCTTTACATGACTCTGTAGACCTGTATGTCTTTACATGACTCTGTAGACCAGAATGTCTTTACATGACTCTGTAGACCTGTATGTCTTTACATGACTCTGTAGACCTGTATGTCTTTACATGACTGTGTAGACCTGTATGTCTTTACATGACTGTGTAGACCAGAATGTCTTTACATGACTCTGTAGACCTGTATGTCTTTACATGACTCTGTAGACCAGAATGTCTTTACATGACTCTGTAGACCAGAATGTCTTTACATGACTCTGTAGACCAGAATGTCTTTACATGACTCTGTAGACCTGTATGTCTTTACATGACTCTGTAGACCAGAATGTCTTTACATGACTCTGTAGACCAGAATGTCTTTACATGACTCTGTAGACCTGTATGTCTTTACATGACTATGTCTTTACATGACTCTGTAGACCAGAATGTCTTTACATGACTCTGTAGACCTGTATGTCTTTACATGACTCTGTAGACCAGAATGTCTTTACATGACTCTGTAGACCTGAATGTCTTTACATGACTCTGTAGACCAGTATGTCTTTACATGACTCTGTAGACCTGTATGTCTTTACATGACTCTGTAGACCAGAATGTCTTTACATGACTCTGTAGACCTGTATGTCTTTACATGACTCTGTAGACCTGTATGTCTTTACATGACTCTGTAGACCAGAATGTCTTTACATGACTCTGTAGACCTGTATGTCTTTACATGACTCTGTAGACCAGAATGTCTTTACATGACTCTGTAGACCTGTATGTCTTTACATGACTCTGTAGACCAGAATGTCTTTACATGACTCTGTAGACCTGTATGTCTTTACATGACTCTGTAGACCTGTATGTCTTTACATGACTCTGTAGACCTGTATGTCTTTACATGACTCTGTAGACCAGAATGTCTTTACATGACTCTGTAGACCTGTATGTCTTTACATGACTCTGTAGACCTGTATGTCTTTACATGACTGTGTAGACCTGTATGTCTTTACATGACTCTGTAGACCAGAATGTCTTTACATGACTCTGTAGACCTGTATGTCTTTACATGACTGTGTAGACCAGAATGTCTTTACATGACTCTGTAGACCAGAATGTCTTTACATGACTCTGTAGACCTGTATGTCTTTACATGACTCTGTAGACCAGAATGTCTTTACATGACTCTGTAGACCTGTCTTTACATGACTCTGTAGACCTGTATGTCTTTACATGACTGTGTAGACCTGTATGTCTTTACATGACTGTGTAGACCTGTATGTCTTTACATGACTGTGTAGACCAGAATGTCTTTACATGACTCTTTACATGACTAGACCAGAATGTCTTTACATGACTCTGTAGACCTGTATGTCTTTACATGACTGTGTAGACCATAATGTCTTTACATGACTCTGTAGACCTGTATGTCTTTACATGACTCTGTAGACCATAATGTCTTTACATGACTCTTTAGACCTGTATGTCTTTACATGACTGTGTAGACCAGAATGTCTTTACATGACTCTGTAGACCTGTGTGTCTTTACATGACTCTGTAGACCTGTATGCCTTTACATGACTGTGTAGACCTGTATGTCTTTACATGACTGTGTAGACCAGAATGTCTTTACATTACTCTTTAGACCAGAATGTCTTTACATGACTCTGTAGACCAGAATGTCTTTACATGACTCTGTAGACCTGTATGTCTTTACATGACTCTGTAGACCAGAATGTCTTTGCATGACTCTGTAGACCTGTATGTCTTTACATGACTCTGTAGACCAGAATGTCTTTACATGACTCTGTAGACCTGTATGTCTTTACATGACTGTGTAGACCTGTATGTCTTTACATGACTCTGTAGACCAGAATGTCTTTACATGACTCTGTAGACCTGTATGTCTTTACATGACTGTGTAGACCAGAATGTCTTTACATGACTCTTTAGACCAGAATGTCATTACATGACTCTATAGATCTGTATGTCTTTACATGACTCTGTAGACCAGAATGTCTTTACATGACTCTGTAGACCTGTATGTCTTTACATGACTGTGTAGACCTGTATGTCTTTACATAACTGTGTAGACCTGTATGTCTTTACATGACTCTGTAGACCAGAATGTCTTTACATGACTCTGTAGACCTGTATGTCTTTACATGACTCTGTAGACCAGAATGTCTTTACATGACTCTGTAGACCTGTATGTCTTTACATGACTCTGTAGACCTGTATGTCTTTACATGACTCTTTAGACCTTTATGTCTTTACATGACTGTGTAGACCAGAATGTCTTTACATGACTCTGTAGACCTGTATGTCTTCACATGACTCTGTAGACCAGAATGTCTTTACATGACTCTGTAGACCTGTATGTCTTTACATGACTGTGTAGACCTGTATGTCTTTACATAACTGTGTAGACCTGTATGTCTTTACATGACTCTGTAGACCAGAATGTCTTTACATGACTCTGTAGACCTGTATGTCTTTACATGACTCTGTAGACCAGAATGTCTTTACATGACTCTGTAGACCTGTGTGTCTTTACATGACTGTGTAGACATGTATGTCTTTACATGACTCTGTAGACCTGTATGTCTTTACATGACTCTGTAGACCAGAATGTCTTTACATGACTCTGTAGACCTGTATGTCTTTACATGACTCTGAAGACCAGAATGTCTTTACATGACTCTGTAGACCTGTATGTCTTTACATGACTGTGTAGACCTGTATGTCTTTACATGACTCTGTAGACCAGAATGTCTTTACATGACTCTGTAGACCTGTATGTCTTTACATGACTCTGTAGACCAGAATGTCTTTACATGACTCTGTAGACCTGTATGTCTTTACATGACTCTGTAGACCTGTATGTCTTTACATGACTGTGTAGACCTGTATGTCTTTACATGACTGTGTAGACCTGTATGTCTTTACATGACTGTGTAGACCTGTATGTCTTTACATGACTCTGTAGACCAGAATGTCTTTACATGACTCTGTAGACCTGTATGTCTTCACATGACTCTGAAGACCAGAATGTCTTTACATGACTCTGTAGACCTGTATGTCTTTACATGACTGTGTAGACCTGTATGTCTTTACATAACTGTGTAGACCTGTATGTCTTCACATGACTCTGTAGACCAGAATGTCTTTACATGACTCTGTAGACCTGTATGTCTTTACATGACTCTGTAGACCAGAATGTCTTTACATGACTCTGTAGACCTGTATGTCTTTACATGACTGTGTAGACCTGTATGTCTTTACATGACTGTGTAGACCAGAATGTCTTTACATGACTCTGTAGACCAGAATGTCTTTACATGACTCTGTAGACCTGTATGTCTTTACATGACTCTGTAGACCAGAATGTCTTTACATGACTCTGTACACCTGTGTGTCTTTACATGACTCTGTAGACCTGTATGTCTTTACATGACTCTGTAGACCAGAATGTCTTTACATGACTCTGTAGACCTGTATGTCTTGACATGACTCTGTAGACCAGAATGTCTTTACATGACTCTGTAGACCTGTATGTCTTTACATGACTGTGTAGACCTGTATGTCTTTACATGACTGTGTAGACCAGAATGTCTTTACATGACTCTGTAGACCTGTATGTCTTCACATGACTCTGTAGACCAGAATGTCTTTACATGACTCTGTAGACCAGAATGTCTTTACATGACTCTGTAGACCAGAATGTCTTTACATGACTCTGTAGACCAGAATGTCGTTACATGACTCTGTAGACCTGTATGTCTTTACATGACTGTGTAGACCAGAATGTCTTTACATGACTCTGTAGACCTGTATGTCTTTACATAACTGTGTAGACCTGTATGTCTTTACATGACTCTGTAGACCAGAATGTCTTTACATGACTCTTTAGACCAGAATGTCTTTACATGACTCTGTAGACCTGTGTGTCTTTACATGACTCTGTAGACCTGTATGTCTTTACTTGACTCTGTAGACCAGAATGTCTTTACATGACTCTATAGACCTGTATGTCTTTACATGACTGTGTAGACCTGTATGTCTTTGCATGACTCTGTAGACCTGTATGTCTTTACATGACTCTGAAGACCAGAATGTCTTTACATGACTCTTTAGACCAGAATGTTTTTACATGACTCTGCAGACCTGTGTGTCTCTACATGACTCTGTAGACCAGAATGTCTTTACATGACTCTTTAGACCAGAATGTCTTTACATGACTCTGTAGACCAGAATGTCTTCACATGACTCTGTAGACCAGAATGTCTTTACATGACTCTGTAGACCTGTATGTCTTCACATGACTCTGTAGACCAGAATGTCTTTACATGACTCTGTAGACCTGTGTGTCTTTACATGACTCTGTAGACCTGTGTGTCTTTACATGACTCTGTAGACCTGTATGTCTTTACATGATTGTGTAGACATGTATGTCTTTACATGACTCTGTAGACCAGAATGTCTTTACATGACTCTGTAGACCTGTGTCTTTACATGACTGTGTAGACCTGTATGTCTTTACATGACTCTGTAGACCAGAATGTCTTTACATGACTCTGTAGACCTGTATGTCTTTACATGACTCTGTAGACCTGTATGTCTTTACATGATTGTGTAGACATGTATGTCTTTACATGACTCTCTAGACCAGAATGTGTTTTCATGACTCTGTAGACCAGAATGTCTTTACATGACTGTAAAGGTCTCTGTAGACCTGTATGTCTTTACATGACTCTGTAGACCTGTGTGTCTTTACATGACTCTGTAGACCTGTATGTCTTTACATGACTCTGTAGACCAGAATGTCTTTACATGACTCTGTAGACCTGTATGTCTTTACATGACTCTGTAGACCAGAATGTCTTTACATGACTCTGTAGACCTGTATGTCTTTACATGACTGTGTAGACCAGAATGTCTTTACATGACTCTGTAGACCTGTATGTCTTCACATGACTCTGTAGACCAGAATGTCTTGACATGACTCTGTAGACCTGTATGTCTTTACATGACTGTGTAGACCTGTATGTCTTTACATAACTGTGTAGACCTGTATGTCTTCACATGACTCTGTAGACCAGAATGTCTTTACATGACTCTGTAGACCTGTATGTCTTTACATGACTCTGTAGACCAGAATGTCTTTACATGACTCTGTAGACCTGTGTGTCTTTACATGACTGTGTAGACCTGTATGTCTTTACATGACTGTCTAGACCAGAATGTCTTTACATGACTCTGTAGACCTGTATGTCTTTACATGACTCTGTAGACCTGTATGTCTTTACATGACTGTGTAGACCTGAATGTCTTTACATGACTCTTTAGACCAGAATGTCATTACATGACTCTGTAGATCTGTATGTCTTTACATGACTCTGTACACCAGAATGTCTTTACATGACTCTATAGATCTGTATGTCTTTACATGACTCTGTAGACCTGTATGTCTTTACATGACTGTGTAGACCTGTATGTCTTTACATAACTGTGTAGACCTGTATGTCTTTACATGACTCTGTAGACCAGAATGTCTTTACATGACTCTGTAGACCTGTATGTCTTTACATGACTCTGTAGACCTGTGTGTCTTTACATGACTCTGTAGACCAGAATGTCTTTACATGACTCTTTAGACCAGAATGTCTTTACATGACTCTGTAGACCTGTATGTCTTCACATGACTCTGTAGACCAGAATGTCTTTACATGACTCTGTAGACCTGTATGTCTTTACATGACTCTGTAGACCAGAATGTCTTTACATGACTCTGTAGACCAGAATGTCTTTAAGTGACTCTGTAGACCAGAATGTCTTTACATGACTCTGTAGACCAGAATGTCTTTACATGACTCTGTAGACCTTTATGTCTTTACATGACTGTTTAGACCAGAATGTCTTTACATGACTCTGTAGACCAGAATGTCATTACATGACTCTATAGATCTGTATGTCTTTACATGACTGTGTAGACCTGTATGTCTTTACATGACTGTGTAGACCTGTATGTCTTTACATAACTGTGTAAACCTGTATGTCTTTACATGACTCTGTAGACCAGAATGTCTTTACATGACTCTTTAGACCAGAATGTCTTTACATGACTCTGTAGACCTGTGTGTCTTTACATGACTCTGTAGGCCTGTATGTCTTTACTTGACTCTGTAGACCAGAATGTCTTTACATGACTCTGTAGACCTGTATGTCTTTACATGACTGTGTAGACCTGTATGTCTTTGCATGACCCTGTAGACCTGTATGTCTTTACATGACTCTGAAGACCAGAATGTCTTTACATGACTCTGTAGACCTGTATGTCTTTACATGACTCTGTAGACCAGAATGTCTTTACATGACTCTGTAGACCTGTATGTCTTTACATGACTCTGTAGACCAGAATGTCTTTACATGACTCTGTAGACCTGTATATCTTCACATGACTCTGTAGACCAGAATGTCTTTACATGACTCTGTAGACCTGTATGTCTTTACATGACTCTGTAGACCTGTGTGTCTTTACATGACTCTGTAGACCAGAATGTCTTTACGTGACTCTGTAGACCAGAATGTCTTTACATGACTCTGTAGACCTGTATGTCTTTACATGACTCTGTAGACCAGAATGTCTTTACATGACTCTGTAGACCTTTATGTCTTTACATGACTCTGTAGACCAGAATGTCTTTACATGACTCTTTAGACCAGAATGTCATTACATGACTCTGTAGATCTGTATGTCTTTACATGACTGTGTAGACCTGTATGTCTTTACATAACTGTGTAGACCAGAATGTCTTTACATGACTCTGTAGACCAGAATGTCTTTACATGACTCTGTAGACCAGAATGTCTTTACATGACTCTGCGGACCTGTATGTCTTCACATGACTCTGTAGACCAGAATGTCTTTACATGACTCTTTAGACCAGAATGTCATTACATGACTCTGTAGATCTGTATGTCTTTACATGACTCTGTAGACCAGAATGTCTTTACATGACTCTGTAGACCTGTATGTCTTTACATGACTGTGTAGACCTGTATGTCTTTACATAACTGTGTAGACCTGTATGTCTTTACATGACTGTGTAGACCAGAATGTCTTTACATGACTCTGTAGACCTGTATGTCTTCACATGACTCTGTAGACCAGAATGTCTTTACATGACTCTGTAGACCAGAATGTCTTTACATGACTCTGTAGACCTGTATGTCTTTACATGACTGTGTTGATCTGTATGTCTTTACATGACTCTGTAGACAGAATGTCTTTACATGACTCTTTAGACCAGAATGTATTTACATGACTCTGTAGACCTGTATCTTTACATGACTCTTTAGACCAGAATGTCTTTACATGACTCTGTAGACCTGTATATCTTTACATGACTCTGTAGATCTGTATGTCTTGACATGACTTTTTAGACCAGAATGTCTTTACATGACTCTGTAGACCTGTATGTCTTTACATGACTCTGTAGACCAGAATGTCTTTACATGACTCTTTAGACCTGTATGTCTTTACATGACTGTGTAGACCAGAATGTCTTTACATGACTCTGTAGACCTGTGTGTCTTTACATGACTCTGTAGACCTGTATGTCTTTACATGACTGTGTAGACCTGTATGTCTTTACATGACTCTGTAGACCAGAATGTCTTTGCATGACTCTTTAGACCTGTATGTCTTTACATGACTGTGTAGACCTGTATGTCTTTACATGACTGTGTAGACCCGTATGTCTTTACATGACTGTGTAGACCAGAATGTCTTTACATGACTCTGTAGACCTGTATGTCTTTACATGACTGTGTAGACCAGAATGTCTTTACATGACTCTTTAGACCAGAATGTCATTACATGACTCTATAGATCTGTATGTCTTTACATGACTCTGTAGACCAGAATGTCTTTACATGACTCTGTAGACCTGTATGTCTTTACATGACTGTGTAGACCTGTATGTCTTTACATAACTGTGTAGACCTGTATGTCTTTACATGACTCTGTAGACCAGAATGTCTTTACATGACTCTGTAGACCAGAATGTCTTTACATGACTCTGTAGACCTGTATGTCTTTACATGACTCTGTAGACCAGAATGTCTTTACATGACTCTGTAGACCTGTATGTCTTTACATGACTCTGTAGACCAGAATGTCTTTGCATGACTCTGTAGACCTGTATGTCTTTACATGACTCTGAAGACCAGAATGTCTTTACATGACTGTGTAGACCTGTATGTCTTTACATGACTCTGTAGACCAGAATGTCTTTACATGACTGTGTAGACCTGTATGTCTTTACATGACTGTGTAGACCAGAATGTCTTTACATGACTCTGTAGACCAGAATGTCTTTACATGACTGTGTAGACCTGTATGTCTTTACATGACTGTGTAGACCAGAATGTCTTTACATGACTCTTTAGACCAGAATGTCATTACATGACTCTATAGATCTGTATGTCTTTACATGACTCTGTAGACCAGAATGTCTTTACATGACTCTGTAGACCTGTATGTCTTTACATGACTGTGTAGACCTGTATGTCTTTACATAACTGTGTAGACCTGTATGTCTTTACATGACTCTGTAGACCAGAATGTCTTTACATGACTCTGTAGACCTGTATGTCTTCACATGACTCTGTAGACCAGAATGTCTTTACATGACTCTGTAGACCTGTATGTCTTTACATGACTGTGTAGACCAGAATGTCTTTACATGACTCTGTAGACCTGTATGTCTTCACATGACTCTGTAGACCAGAATGTCTTGACATGACTCTGTAGACCTGTATGTCTTTACATGACTCTGTAGACCTGTATGTCTTTACATAACTGTGTAGACCTGTATGTCTTCACATGACTCTGTAGACCAGAATGTCTTTACATGACTCTGTAGACCTGTATGTCTTTACATGACTCTGTAGACCAGAATGTCTTTACATGACTCTGTAGACCTGTGTGTCTTTACATGACTGTGTAGACCTGTATGTCTTTACATGACTGTGTAGACCAGAATGTCTTTACATGACTCTGTAGACCTGTATGTCTTTACATGACTCTGTAGACCTGTATGTCTTTACATGACTGTGTAGACCTGAATGTCTTTACATGACTCTTTAGACCAGAATGTCATTACATGACTCTGTAGACCTGTATGTCTTTACATGACTCTGTAGACCAGAATGTCTTTACATGACTCTGTAGACCTGTATGTCTTTACATGACTCTGTAGACCTGTATGTCTTTACATGACTGTGTAGACCTGTATGTCTTTACATAACTGTGTAGACCTGTATGTCTTTACATGACTCTGTAGACCAGAATGTCTTTACATGACTCTGTAGACCTGTATGTCTTTACATGACTCTGTAGACCTGTGTGTCTTTACATGACTCTGTAGACCAGAATGTCTTTACATGACTCTTTAGACCAGAATGTCTTTACATGACTCTGTAGACCTGTATGTCTTCACATGACTCTGTAGACCAGAATGTCTTTACATGACTCTGTAGACCTGTATGTCTTTACATGACTCTGTAGACCAGAATGTCTTTACATGACTCTGTAGACCAGAATGTCTTTAAGTGACTCTGTAGACCAGAATGTCTTTACATGACTCTGTAGACCAGAATGTCTTTACATGACTCTGTAGACCTTTATGTCTTTACATGACTGTGTAGACCAGAATGTCTTTACATGACTCTGTAGACCAGAATGTCATTACATGACTCTATAGATCTGTATGTCTTTACATGACTGTGTAGACCTGTATGTCTTTACATGACTGTGTAGACCTGTATGTCTTTACATAACTGTGTAAACCTGTATGTCTTTACATGACTCTGTAGACCAGAATGTCTTTACATGACTCTTTAGACCAGAATGTCTTTACATGACTCTGTAGACCTGTGTGTCTTTACATGACTCTGTAGGCCTGTATGTCTTTACTTGACTCTGTAGACCAGAATGTCTTTACATGACTCTGTAGACCTGTATGTCTTTACATGACTGTGTAGACCTGTATGTCTTTGCATGACCCTGTAGACCTGTATGTCTTTACATGACTCTGAAGACCAGAATGTCTTTACATGACTCTGTAGACCTGTATGTCTTTACATGACTCTGTAGACCTGTGTGTCTTTACATGACTCTGTAGACCAGAATGTCTTTACATGACTCTGTAGACCTGTATGTCTTCACATGACTCTGTAGACCAGAATGTCTTTACATGACTCTGTAGACCTGTATGTCTTTACATGACTGTGTAGACCAGAATGTCTTTACATGACTCTGTAGACCTGTGTGTCTTTACATGACTCTGTAGACCAGAATGTCTTTACATGACTCTGTAGACCTGTATGTCTTTACATGACTCTGTAGACCAGAATGTCTTTACATGACTCTGTAGACCTGTATGTCTTTACATGACTCTGTAGACCAGAATGTCTTTACATGACTCTGTAGACCTGTGTGTCTTTACATGACTCTGTAGACCAGAATGTCTTTACATGACTCTGTAGACCTGTATATCTTCACATGACTCTGTAGACCAGAATGTCTTTACATGACTCTGTAGACCTGTATGTCTTTACATGACTCTGTAGACCAGAATGTCTTTACATGACTCTGTAGACCTGTATGTCTTTACATGACTGTGTAGACCTGTATGTCTTTACATAACTGTGTAGACCTGTATGTCTTTACATGACTGTGTAGACCAGAATGTCTTTACATGACTCTGAAGACCTGTATGTCTTCACATGACTCTGTAGACCAGAATGTCTTTACATGACTCTGTAGACCAGAATGTCTTTACATGACTCTGTAGACCTGTATGTCTTTACATGACTCTGTAGAACAGAATGTCTTTACATGACTCTGTAGACCTTTATGTCTTTACATGACTCTGTAGACCAGAATGTCTTTACATGACTCTTTAGACCAGAATGTCATTACATGACTCTGTAGATCTGTATGTCTTTACATGACTGTGTAGACCTGTATGTCTTTACATAACTGTGTAGACCAGAATGTCTTTACATGACTCTGTAGACCAGAATGTCTTTACATGACTCTGTAGACCTGTATGTCTTCACATGACTCTGTAGACCAGAATGTCTTTACATGACTCTTTAGACCAGAATGTCATTACATGACTCTGTAGATCTGTATGTCTTTACATGACTCTGTAGACCAGAATGTCTTTACATGACTCTGTAGACCTGTATGTCTTTACATGACTGTGTAGACCTGTATGTCTTTACATAACTGTGTAGACCTGTATGTCTTTACATGACTGTGTAGACCAGAATGTCTTTACATGACTCTGTAGACCTGTATGTCTTCACATGACTCTGTAGACCAGAATGTCTTTACATGACTCTGTAGACCAGAATGTCTTTACATGACTCTGTAGACCTGTATGTCTTTACATGACTGTGTTGATCTGTATGTCTTTACATGACTCTGTAGACAGAATGTCTTTACATGACTCTTTAGACCAGAATGTATTTACATGACTCTGTAGACCTGTATCTTTACATGACTCTTTAGACCAGAATGTCTTTACATGACTCTGTAGACCTGTATATCTTTACATGACTCTGTAGACCTGTATGTCTTGACATGACTTTTTAGACCAGAATGTCTTTACATGACTCTGTAGACCTGTATGTCTTTACATGACTCTGTAGACCATAATGTCTTTACATGACTCTTTAGACCTGTATGTCTTTACATGACTGTGTAGACCAGAATGTCTTTACATGACTCTGTAGACCTGTGTGTCTTTACATGACTCTGTAGACCTGTATGTCTTTACATGACTGTGTAGACCTGTATGTCTTTACATGACTCTGTAGACCAGAATGTCTTTGCATGACTCTGTAGACCTGTATGTCTTTACATGACTGTGTAGACCTGTATGTCTTTACATGACTGTGTAGACCCGTATGTCTTTACATGACTCTGTAGACCAGAATGTCTTTACATGACTCTGTAGACCTGTATGTCTTTACATGACTGTGTAGACCAGAATGTCTTTACATGACTCTTTAGACCAGAATGTCATTACATGACTCTATAGATCTGTGTCTTTACATGACTCTGTAGACCAGAATGTCTTTACATGACTCTGTAGACCTGTATGTCTTTACATGACTGTGTAGACCTGTATGTCTTTACATAACTGTGTAGACCTGTATGTCTTTACATGACTGTGTAGACCAGAATGTCTTTACATGACTCTGTAGACCTGTATGTCTTGACATGACTCTTTAGACCAGAATGTCTTTACATGACTCTGTAGACCTGTATGTCTTTACATGACTCTGTAGACCATAATGTCTTTACATGACTCTTTAGACCTGTATGTCTTTACATGACTGTGTAGACCAGAATGTCTTTACATGACTCTGTAGACCTGTGTGTCTTTACATGACTCTGTAGACCTGTATGTCTTTACATGACTGTGTAGACCTGTGTGTCTTTACATGACTGTGTAGACCAGAATGTCTTTACATTACTCTTTAGACCAGAATGTCTTTACATGACTCTGTAGACCAGAATGTCTTTACATGACTCTGTAGACCTGTATGTCTTTACATGACTCTGTAGACCAGAATGTCTTTGCATGACTCTGTAGACCTGTATGTCTTTACATGACTCTGTAGACCAGAATGTCTTTACATGACTCTGTAGACCTGTATGTCTTTACATGACTGTGTAGACCTGTATGTCTTTACATGACTCTGTAGACCAGAATGTCTTTACATGACTCTGTAGACCTGTATGTCTTTACATGACTGTGTAGACCAGAATGTCTTTACATGACTCTTTAGACCAGAATGTCATTACATGACTCTATAGATCTGTATGTCTTTACATGACTCTGTAGACCAGAATGTCTTTACATGACTCTGTAGACCTGTATGTCTTTACATGACTGTGTAGACCTGTATGTCTTTACATAACTGTGTAGACCTGTATGTCTTTACATGACTGTGTAGACCAGAATGTCTTTACATGACTCTGTAGACCTGTATGTCTTCACATGACTCTGTAGACCAGAATGTCTTTACATGACTCTGTAGACCTGTATGTCTTTACATGACTCTGTAGACCTGTATGTCTTTACATGACTCTTTAGACCTTTATGTCTTTACATGACTGTGTAGACCAGAATGTCTTTACATGACTCTGTAGACCTGTATGTCTTCACATGACTCTGTAGACCAGAATGTCTTTACATGACTCTGTAGACCTGTATGTCTTTACATGACTGTGTAGACCTGTATGTCTTTACATAACTGTGTAGACCTGTATGTCTTCACATGACTCTGTAGACCAGAATGTCTTTACATGACTCTGTAGACCTGTATGTCTTTACATGACTCTGTAGACCAGAATGTCTTTACATGACTCTGTAGACCTGTGTGTCTTTACATGACTGTGTGGACATGTATGTCTTTACATGACTGTGTAGACCTGTATGTCTTTACATGACTCTGTAGACCAGAATGTCTTTACATGACTCTGTAGACCTGTATGTCTTCACATGACTCTGAAGACCAGAATGTCTTTACATGACTCTGTAGACCTGTATGTCTTTACATGACTGTGTAGACCTGTATGTCTTTACATGACTCTGTAGACCAGAATGTCTTTACATGACTCTGTAGACCTGTATGTCTTCACATGACTCTGAAGACCAGAATGTCTTTACATGACTCTGTAGACCTGTATGTCTTTACATGACTCTTTAGACCTGTATGTCTTTACATGACTGTGTAGACCTGTATGTATTTACATAACTGTGTAGACCTGTATGTCTTTACATAACTGTGTAGACCTGTATGTCTTTACATGACTCTGTAGACCAGAATGTCTTTACATGACTCTGTAGACCTGTATGTCTTCACATGACTCTGAAGACCAGAATGTCTTTACATGACTCTGTAGACCTGTATGTCTTTACATGACTGTGTAGACCTGTATGTCTTTACATAACTGTGTAGACCTGTATGTCTTCACATGACTCTGTAGACCAGAATGTCTTTACATGACTCTGTAGACCTGTATGTCTTTACATGACTCTGTAGACCAGAATGTCTTTACATGACTCTGTAGACCTGTGTGTCTTTACATGACTGTGTAGACCTGTATGTCTTTACATGACTGTGTAGACCAGAATGTCTTTACATGACTCTGTAGACCAGAATGTCTTTACGTGACTCTGTAGACCTGTATGTCTTTACATGACTCTGTAGACCAGAATGTCTTTACATGACTCTGTACACCTGTGTGTCTTTACATGACTCTGTAGACCTGTATGTCTTTACATGACTGTGTAGACCAGAATGTCTTTACATGACTCTGTAGACCTGTATGTCTTGACATGACTCTGTAGACCAGAATGTCTTTACATGACTCTGTAGACCTGTATGTCTTTACATGACTGTGTAGACCTGTATGTCTTTACATGACTGTGTAGACCAGAATGTCTTTACATGACTCTGAAGACCTGTATGTCTTCACATGACTCTGTAGACCAGAATGTCTTTACATGACTCTGTAGACCAGAATGTCTTTACATGACTCTGTAGACCAGAATGTCTTTACATGACTCTGTAGACCAGAATGTCGTTACATGACTCTGTAGACCTGTATGTCTTTACATGACTGTGTAGACCAGAATGTCTTTACATGACTCTGTAGACCTGTATGTCTTTACATAACTGTGTAGACCTGTATGTCTTTACATGACTCTGTAGACCAGAATGTCTTTACATGACTCTTTAGACCAGAATGTCTTTACATGACTCTGTAGACCTGTGTGTCTTTACATGACTCTGTAGACCTGTATGTCTTTACTTGACTCTGTAGACCAGAATGTCTTTACATGACTCTATAGACCTGTATGTCTTTACATGACTGTGTAGACCTGTATGTCTTTGCATGACTCTGTAGACCTGTATGTCTTTACATGACTCTGAAGACCAGAATGTCTTTACATGACTCTTTAGACCAGAATGTTTTTACATGACTCTGCAGACCTGTGTGTCTCTACATGACTCTGTAGACCAGAATGTCTTTACATGACTCTGTAGACCAGAATGTCTTTACATGACTCTGTAGACCAGAATGTCTTCACTTGACTCTGTAGACCAGAATGTCTTTACATGACTCTGTAGACCTGTATGTCTTTACATGACTCTGTAGACCAGAATGTCTTTACATGACTCTGTAGACCTGTATGTCTTTACATGACTGTGTAGACCTGTATGTCTTTACATAACTGTGTAGACCTGTATGTCTTTACATGACTGTGTAGACCTGTATGTCTTTGCATGACTCTGTAGACCTGTATGTCTTTACATGACTCTGAAGACCAGAATGTCTTTACATGACTCTTTAGACCAGAATGTTTTTACATGACTCTGCAGACCTGTGTGTCTCTACATGACTCTGTAGACCAGAATGTCTTTACATGACTCTTTAGACCAGAATGTCTTTACATGACTCTGTAGACCAGAATGTCTTCACATGACTCTGTAGACCAGAATGTCTTTACATGACTCTGTAGACCTGTATGTCTTCACATGACTCTGTAGACCAGAATGTCTTTACATGACTCTGTAGACCTGTGTGTCTTTACATGACTCTGTAGACCTGTGTGTCTTTACATGACTCTGTAGACCTGTATGTCTTTACATGATTGTGTAGACATGTATGTCTTTACATGACTCTGTAGACCAGAATGTCTTTACATGACTCTGTAGACCTGTGTCTTTACATGACTGTGTAGACCTGTATGTCTTTACATGACTCTGTAGACCAGAATGTCTTTACATGACTCTGTAGACCTGTATGTCTTTACATGACTCTGTAGACCTGTATGTCTTTACATGATTGTGTAGACATGTATGTCTTTACATGACTCTCTAGACCAGAATGTGTTTTCATGACTCTGTAGACCAGAATGTCTTTACATGACTGTAAAGGTCTCTGTAGACCTGTATGTCTTTACATGACTCTGTAGACCTGTGTGTCTTTACATGACTCTGTAGACCAGAATGTCTTTACATGACTCTGTAGACCTGTGTGTCTTTACATGACTCTTTACACCTGTATGTCTTTACATGACTCTGTAGACCAGAATGTCTTTACATGACTCTGTAGACCAGAATGTCTTTACGTGACTCTGTAGACCTGTATGTCTTTACATGACTCTGTAGACCAGAATGTCTTTACATGACTCTGTAGACCAGAATGTCTTTACATGACTCTGTAGACCTGTGTGTCTTTACATGACTCTGTAGACCTGTATGTCTTTACATGACTCTGTAGACCAGAATGTCTTTACATGACTCTGTAGACCTGTGTGTCTTTACATGACTCTGTAGACCAGAATGTCTTTACGTGACTCTGTAGACCTGTATGTCTTTACATGACTCTGTAGACCAGAATGTCTTTACATGACTCTTTACACCTGTGTGTCTTTACATGACTCTGTAGACCTGTATGTCTTTACATGACTGTGTAGACCTGTATGTCTTTACATGACTCTGTAGACCTGTATGTCTTTACATGACTCTGTAGACCAGAATGTCTTTACATGACTCTGTAGACCAGAATGTCTTTACATGACTCTGTAGACCTGTGTGTCTTTACATGACTCTGTAGACCTGTATGTCTTTACATGACTGTGTAGACCTTTATGTCTTTACATGACTCTTTAGACCAGAATGTCTTTACATGACTCTGTAGACCAGAATGTCTTTACATGACTCTGTAGACCTGTGTGTCTTTACATGACTCTGTAGACCTGTATGTCTTTACATGACTCTCTAGACCAGAATGTCTTTACATGACTCTGTAGACCAGAATGTCTTTACATGACTCTTTAGACCAGAATGTCTTTACATGACTCTGTAGACCAGAATGTCTTTACATGACTCTTTAGACCTGTATGTCTTTACATGACTCTGTAGACCTGTATGTCTTTACATGATTGTGTAGACCTGTATGTCTTTACATGCCTCTGTAGACCAGAATGTCTTTACATGACTCTTTAGACCAGAATGTCTTTACATGACTGTGTAGACCTGTATGTTTTTACATGACTCTGTAGACCTGTATGTCTTTACATGACTCTTTAGACCCGAATGTCTTTACATGACTCTGTAGACCTGTATGTATTTACATGACTCTTTAGACCAGAATGTCTTTACATGACTCTGTAGACCTGTATGTCATTACATGACTCTTTAGACCAGAATGTCTTTACATGACTGTGTAGACCTGTATGTTTTTACATGACTCTGTAGACCTGTATGTCTTTACATGACTCTTTAGACCCGAATGTCTTTACATGACTCTTTAGACCTATATGTCTTTACATGCCTCTGTAGACCTGTATGTCTTTACATGACTCTGTAGACCTGTATGTCTTTACATGACTGTGTAGACCTGTATGTCTTTACATGACTCTGTAGACCAGAATGACTTTACATGACTCTGTAGACCTGTATGTCTTTACATGACTCTGTAGACCAGAATGACTTTACATGACTCTGTAGACCTGTATGTCTTTACATGACTCTTTTGACCAGAATGACTTTACATGACTGTGTAGACCTGTATGTCTTTACATGACTCTGTAGACCAGAATGTCTTTACATGACTCTGTAGACCTGTGTGTCTTTACATGACTCTGTAGACCAGAATGTCTTTACGTGACTCTGTAGACCAGAATGTCTTTACATGACTCTGTAGACCAGAATGTCTTTACATGACTCTGTAGACCTGTGTGTCTTTACATGACTCTGTAGACCTGTATGTCTTTACATGACTGTGTAGACCTGTATGTCTTTACATGACTGTGTAGACCTGTATGTCTTTACATGACTCTGTAGACCAGAATGTCTTTACATGACTCTGTAGACCAGAATGTCTTTACATGACTCTGTAGACCTGTGTGTCTTTACATGACTCTGTAGACCTGTATGTCTTTACATGACTCTCTAGACCAGAATGTCTTTACATGACTCTGTAGACCAGAATGTCTTTACATGACTCTTTAGACCAGAATGTCTTTACATGACTCTGTAGACCAGAATGTCTTTACATGACTCTTTAGACCTGTATGTCTTTACATGACTCTTTAGACCTGTATGTCTTTACATGACTCTGTAGACCAGAATGTCTTTACATGACTCTGTAGAGCAGGATTTCTTTACATGACTCTTTAGACCAGAATGTCTTTACATGACTCTGTAAACCAGAATGTCTTTACATGGCTCTTTAGACCAGAATGTCTTTACATGACTCTGTAGACCTGTATGTCTTTACATGACTCTGTAGACCTGTATGTCTTTACATGCCTCTGTAGACCAGAATGTCTTTACATGACTCTTTAGACCAGAATGTCTTTACATGACTGTGTAGACCTGTATGTTTTTACATGACTCTTTAGACCTGTATGTCTTTACATGACTCTTTAGACCAGAATGTCTTTACATGACTCTGTAGACCTGTATGTCTTTACATGACTCTGTAGACCAGAATGTCTTTACATGACTCTGTAGATCTGTATGTCTTTACATGACTCTTTAGACATGTATGTCTTTACATGCCTCTGTAGACCTGTATATCTTCACATGCCTCTGTAGACCAGAATGACTTTACATGACTCTGTAGACCTGTATGTCTTTACATGACTCTGTAGACCAGAATGACTTTACATGACTCTGTAGACCTGTATGTCTTTACATGACTCTGTAGACCAGAATGACTTTACATGACTCTGTAGACCTGTATGTCTTTACATGACTCTGTAGACCAGAATGACTTTACATGACTCTGTAGACCTGTATGTCTTTACATGACTCTGTAGACCTGTATGTCTTTACATGCCTCTGTAGACCAGAATGACTTTACATGACTCTGTAGACCTGTATGTCTTTACATGACTCTGTAGACCTGTTTGTCTTTACATGACTCTGTCGACCAGAATGACTTTACATGACTCTGTAGACCTGTATGTCTTTACATGACTCTGTAGACGTGTTTGTCTTTACATGACTCTGTCGACCAGAATGACTTTACATGACTCTGTAGACCTGTATGTCTTTACATGACTCTTTAGACCTGTATGTCTTTACATTACTCTGTAGACCAGAATGTCTTTACATGACTCTGTAGACCAGAATGACTTTACATGCCTCTGTAGACCTGTATGTCTTTACATGACTCTGTAGACCTGTATGTCTTTACATGACTCTCTAGACCAGAATGTCTTTACATGACTCTGTAGACCTGTATGTCTTTACATGACTCTGTAGACCTGTATGTCTTTACATGACTCTTTAGACCAGAATGACTTTACATGACTCTGTAGACCTGTATGTCTTTACATGACTCTGTAGACCAGAATGTCTTTACATGACTCTGTAGACCAGAATGACTTTACATGCCTCTGTAGACCTGTATGTCTTTACATGCCTCTGTAGACCAGAATGACTTTACATGACTCTGTAGACCTGTATGTCTTTACATGACTCTGTAGACCAGAATGTCTTTACATGACTCTGTAGACCAGAATGACTTTACATGACTCTGTAGACCTGTATATCTTTACATGACTCTGTAGACCAGAATGACTTTACATGACTCTGTAGACCAGAATGACTTTACATGCCTCTGTAGACCTGTATGTCTTTACATGACTCTGTAGACCAGAATGTCTTTACATGACTCTGTAGACCAGAATGACTTTACATGACTCTGTAGACCTGTATGTCTTTACATGACTCTGTAGACCAGAATGACTTTACATGACTCTGTAGACCTGTATGTCTTTACATGACTCTGTAGACCTGTATGTCTTTACATGATTGTGTAGACCAGAATGTCTCTACATGACTCTATCTTTGTCTTGTCAGTCTCTGTCTTTGTCTTTCTGTCTGTCTCTGTGTCTGTCTGTGTCTTTCTTCTGTGTCTCTGTCTTTCTTTCTGTGTCTGTGTCTGTCTCTTATCTACCGTCATCCAGCGTTCATACATCTTCACACAG
This sequence comes from Cromileptes altivelis, assembly GCA_013133815.1. Classification (NCBI taxonomy): domain Eukaryota; kingdom Metazoa; phylum Chordata; class Actinopteri; order Perciformes; family Serranidae; genus Cromileptes; species Cromileptes altivelis. The sequence continues at coordinate 245,580 of CM023139.1, forward strand.
AGGGTGACGTTGCCATGGAAACCTACAATCCAAACTCAGTGACCTCTGTCTTCTCACACAAACACAAACACACACACACACACACACACACACGTAGAAGGACAAGGACAGAGTAAGAGACTTGTCTGCAGTGTTACTGTCCTCTGTCAACAAAGTGTCTTATTAAAACCATTCCAAAAATCACATCATCAGGACAAATTTATCCTATCCTACTGTCCTTGTTCTGTCCGACTGTCCTCGTCCTGTCCTACTGTCCTTTCTTGTCCTCCTCCTGTCCTTCTGTCCTCCTGCAGTCCTGCTGTCCCCCTCCGTTCCTCCTGCAGTCCTGCTGTCCCCCTCCTGTCCTCCTCCTGTCCTGCTGTCTCCCTCCTTTCCTCCTGCAGACCTGCTGTCCCCCTCCTGTCCTCCTCCTGTCCTGCTGTCCTCCTTTCCTCCTGCAGTCCTGCTGTCCCCCTCCGTTCCTCCTGCAGTCCTGCTGTCCCCCTCCGTTCCTCCTGCAGTCCTGTTGTCCCCCCCCTTTCCTCCTCCTGTCCTGCTGGCCCCCGCCTTTCCTCCTGGAGTCCTGCTGTCCCCGTCCTTTCCTCCTGCAGTCCTGCTGTCCCCGTCCTTTCCTCCTGCAGTCCTGCCGTCCCCCTCCTGTCCTCCTCCTGTCCTGCTGTCCCCCTCTGTTCCTCCTGCAGTCCTGCCGTCCCCCTCCTGTCCTCCTCCTGTCCTGCTGTCCCCGTCCTTTCCTCCTGCAGTCCTGCTTGCCCCCTCCTTTCCTCCTGGAGTCCTGCTGTCCCCGTCCTTTCCTCCTGCAGTCCTGCCGTCCCCCTCCTGTCCTCCTCCTGTCCTGCTGTCCCCCTCTGTTCCTCCTGCAGTCCTGCTGGCCCCCTACTTTCCTCCTGCAGTCCTGCTGTCCCCGTCCTTTCCTCCTGCAGTCCTGCTGTCCCCGTCCTTTCCTCCTGCAGTCCTGCCGTCCCTCTCCTGTCCTCCTCCTGTCCTGCTGTCCCCCTCTGTTCCTCCTGCAGTCCTGCCGTCCCCCTCCTGTCCTCCTCCTGTCCTGCTGTCCCCGTCCTTTCCTCCTGCAGTCCTGCTTGCCCCCTCCTTTCCTCCTGGAGTCCTGCTGTCCCCGTCCTTTCCTCCTGCAGTCCTGCCGTCCCCCTCCTGTCCTCCTCCTGTCCTGCTGTCCCCGTCCTTTCCTCCTGCAGTCCTGCTGGCCTCCTACTTTCCTCCTCCTGTCCTGCTGTCCCCGTCCTTTCCTTCTGCAGTCCTGCTGGCCCCCTACTTTCCTCCTGCAGTCCTGCTGTCCCCGTCCTTTCCTTCTGCAGTCCTGCCGCCCTCCTCAATTTCAATCAATCAATCATTTTATTTATAAAGCCCAATTTCACAAATCACAATTTGCCTCACAGGGCTTTACAGCAGACAGCATACCCCCAACCCTAACCCTGTCGTCATCCTGTCCTCCTGTCCTCACCCTTTCCTCCTGTCTTCATCCTGTCCTCATCCTGTCCTCATCCTGTCCTCACCCTGTTCTCCTGTCCTCACCCTGTCCTCCTGTCCTCACCCTTTCCTCCTGTCCTCATCCTGTCCTCCTGTCCTCCTGTCCTCATCCTGTCCTCCTGTCCTCACCCTTTCCTCCTGTCCTCATCCTGTCCTCACCCTGTCCTCCTGTCCTCCATGAGATGAGGCTCACAGATTCAGTAACTTCTATAAATCACTTCTTCAGACCCATCCCTGTCTATTTTCAAACCTTATATATTGATCTTGCTGGATCTGTCTTTGTGCCCTTATCGTTGTATTTATTCATCTTTTTATTATTCATCCTTTTGGTCTCTCTCTCATTTGCCTTTATCGTGACATGTGTGTGTTTAGTTTTCATGGCTTTTCCCTCTGTGTTTCTCCTCTTATCTAATTTGATATCATCTCTGTTGTTCCTGACTGTTTGTTTCTATTTGCCCGAATATTCTGCTTTTTGCTTTGTTTTGTCAAAGCACTTTGTAAACTCTGTTTTTAAAGGTGCTATATAAATAAAGTTAGGCCTATTATTATGACTATTACCATTATTATTTTTATTGGTGGTGTTAGTAGTAGTGTTACTATTGTCATTACTATTATCATTACTATTATCATTACTATTATTATTACTATTATCATTACTATTATCATTACTATGATCATTACTATCATTACTATTATCATTACTATTATTATTACTATTATCATTACTATTATCATTACTATCATTACTATTATCATTACTATTATTATTACTATTATTATTACTATTATCATTACTATTATCATTACTATTGTCATTACTATTATCATTACTATCATTACTATTATCATTACTATCATTACTATTATTATTACTATTATTATTATCATTATTATTATTATTATTATTATTATTATTATTATTATTACCGTTATTACTATGACATGGACAGAACATAGACAGGACATGGACAGGATACGGAAAGTACATGGACAGCACAGAATACAGAATATGGACAGAACATGGACAGAACACAGAACATGGACAGAACACAGAACATGGACAGAACGTGGACAGAACACAGAACATGGACAGAACATGGACAGAACACAGAACAAGGAGAGAACATGGACAAAACACAGACCATGGACAGAACATGGAAATAACACAGAACATGGACAGAACATGGACAGGACATGGACAGAACACAGACAATGGACAGAACATGGACAGAACACAGACGATGGACAGAACATGGACATAACACAGACCATGGACAGAACAAAGACAGCACATGGACAGAACACAGAACATGGACAAAACATGGACAGAACACAGACAATGGACAGAACATGGACAGAACACAGACCATGGACAGAACATGGACAGAACACAGACGATGGACAGAACATGGACAGAACACAGACCATGGACAGAACATGGACAGAACACAGACCATGGACAGAACATGGACAGAACACAGAACATGGAGAGAACATGGACAAAACACAGACCATGGACAGGACACAGACGATGGACAGAACATGGAAATAACACAGAACATGGACAGAACATGGACAGGACATGGACAGAACACAGACAATGGACAGAACATGGACAGAACACAGACCATGGACAGAACATAGACAGCACATGGACAGAACAAAGAACATGGACAAAACATGGACAGAACATGGACAGAACATGGAAATAACATAGAACATGGACAGAACATGGACAGGACATGGACAGGATACAGACAGTACATGGACAGCACAGGATACAGAATATGGACAGAACATGGACAGAACACAGAACATGGACAGAACACAGAACATGGAAAGAACGTGGACAGAACACAGAACATGGACAGAACATGGACAGAACACAGAACATGGACAGAACACAGAACAAGGAGAGAACATGGACAAAACACAGACCATGGACAGGACACAGACGATGGACAGAACATGGACAGGACATGGACAGAACACAGACAATGGACAGAACATGGACAGAACACAGAACATGGACAGAACATGGACAGAACACAGACCATGGACAGAACATAGACAGCACATGGACAGAACACAGAACATGGACAAAACATGGACAGAACACAGACAATGGACAGAACATGGACAGAACACAGACCATGGACAGAACATGGACAGAACATGGACAGAACACAGACCATGGACAGAACACAGAACATGGACAGAACACAGACCATGGACAGAACATGGAAATAACATAGAACATGGACAGAACATGGACAGGACATGGACAGAACACAGACGATGGACAGAACATGGACATAACACAGACCATGGACAGAACATAGACAGCACATTGACAGAACACAGAACATGGACAAAACATTGACAGAACACAGACAATGGACAGAACATGGACAGAACACAGACCATGGACAGACCATGGACAGAACACAGAACATGGACAGAACATGGACAGAACACAGATGATGGACAAGACATGGACAGGAAATGGAAAGAACACTGACGATGGACAGAACATGGAATAAACACAGAACGTGGACAGAACACAGAACATGGACAGAACATGGACAGAACACAGATGATGGACAAGACATGGACAGGAAATGGACAGAACACAGACGATGGACAGAACATGGAATAAGCACAGAACGTGGACAGAACACAGAACATGTACAGAACATGGACAGAACACAGACCATGGACAGAACATGGACGGACCACAGATGATGGACAGAACACAGACGATGGACAGAACATGGACAGAACACAGAACATGGACATAACACAGACCATGGACAGAACACAGAACATGAACAGAACATGGACAGAACACAGACCATGGACAGAACATGGACAGAACATGGAGAGAACACAGAACATGGACAGAACACAGACCATGGACAGAACACAGACCATGAAAAGAACATGGACAGAACACAGACAATGGACAGAACATGGACAGGATATGGACAGAACACAGACGATGGACAGAGCATGGACAGAACCAAGAACATGGACAGAACACAAACCATGGACAGAACACAGAACATGAACAGAACATGGACAGAACACAGACCATGGACAGAACATGGACAGGACATGGACAGAACACAGACCATGGACAGAACATGGATAGAACACAGACCATGGACAGATCATGGACAGAACACTGACCATGGACAGAACACAGACCATGGACAGAACATGGACAGAAAACAGAACATGGACAGAACACAGACCATGGACAGAACACAGACCATGGACAGAACATGGACAGAAAACAGACCATGGACAGAACACAGAACATGGACAGACCATGGACAGAACACAGAACATGGACAGATCATGGACAGAACAAAGACCATGGACAGAACATGGACAGAACATGGACAGAGAACAGAACACAGAACATGGACAGAACACAGACCATGGACAGAACACAGAACATGAACAGACCATGGACAGAACACAGACCATGGACAGAACACAGACCATGGACAGAACATGGACAGAACACAGACCATGGACAGACCATGGACAGAACACAGAACATGGACAGAACACAGACCATGGACAGAACATGGACAGGACACAGACCATGGGCAGAACATGGACAGAACACAGACCATGGACAGAACACAGACCATGGACAGAACATGGACAGAACACAGACCATGGACAGACCATGGACAGAACACAGAACATGGACAGAACACAGACCATGGACAGACCATGGACAGAACACAGACCATGGACAGAACATGGACAGAACACAGACCATGGACAGAACACAGAACATGGACAGACCATGGAAAGAACACAGATGATGGACAGAACATGGACAGGACATGGGCAGAACACCGACCATGGACAGGACACAGAACATGGACAGAACACAGACCATGGACAGAACACAGACCATGGAAGGAACATGGACAGAAAACAGACCATGGACAGAACACAGAACATGGACAGACCATGGACAGAACACAGACCATGGATAGATCATGGACAGAACACAGACCATGGACAGAACATGGACAGAACATGGACAGAGAACAGAACACAGAACATGGACAGAACACAGACCATGGACAGAACACAGAACATGAACAGACCATGGACAGAACACAGACCATGGACAGAACACAGACCATGGACAGAACATGGACAGAACACAGACCATGGACAGAACATGGACAGAACACAGACCATGGGCAGAACATGGACAGAACACAGACCATGGACAGAACACAGACCATGGACAGAACATGGACAGAACACAGACCATGGACAGACCATGGACAGAACACAGAACATGGACAGAACACAGACCATGGACAGACCATGGACAGAACACAGACCATGGACAGAACATGGACAGAACACAGGCCATGGGCAGAACATGGACAGAACACAGAACATGGATAGAACATGGACAGAACACAGAACATGGACAGAACATGGACAAAACACAGACCATGGACAGAACACAGAACATGGACAGACCATGGACAGAACACAGATGATGGACAGAACATGGACAGGACATGGACAGAACACAGACCATGGACAGGACACAGAACATGGACAAAACATGGACAGAACACAGAACATGGACAGAACACAGAACATGGACAGAACATGGACAGAAAATGGACAGAACACAGACCATGGACAGAACATGGAAATAACACAGAACATGGACAGAACATGGACAGGACATAGACAGAACACAGACCATGGACAAAACATGGACAGGACATGGACAGAACACAGACAATGGACAGAACATGGACAGTACACTGACGATGGACAGAACATGGACATAACACAGACCATGGACAGAACATAGACAGCACATGGACATAACACAGAACATGGACAAAACATGGACAGAACACAGACAATGGACAGAACATGGACAGAACACAGACCATGGACAGAACATGGACAGAACATGGACAGAACACAGAACATGGACAGACCATGGACAGAACACAGAACATGGACAGAACACAGACCATGGACAGAACATGGACAGGACACAGACCATGGGCAGAACATGGACAGAACACAGACCATGGACAGAACACAGACCATGGACAGAACATGGACAGAACACAGACCATGGACAGACCATGGACAGAACACAGAACATGGACAGAACACAGACCATGGACAGACCATGGACAGAACACAGACCATGGACAGAGCATGGACAGAACACAGACCATGGACAGAACACAGAACATGGACAGACCATGGAAAGAACACAGATGATGGACAGAACATGGACAGGACATGGGCAGAACACCGACCATGGACAGGACACAGAACATGGACAGAACACAGACCATGGACAGAACACAGACCATGGAAGGAACATGGACAGAAAACAGACCATGGACAGAACACAGAACATGGACAGACCATGGACAGAACACAGACCATGGATAGATCATGGACAGAACACAGACCATGGACAGAACATGGACAGAACATGGACAGAGAACAGAACACAGAACATGGACAGAACACAGACCATGGACAGAACACAGAACATGAACAGACCATGGACAGAACACAGACCATGGACAGAACACAGACCATGGACAGAACATGGACAGAACACAGACCATGGACAGAACATGGACAGAACACAGACCATGGGCAGAACATGGACAGAACACAGACCATGGACAGAACACAGACCATGGACAGAACATGGACAGAACACAGACCATGGACAGACCATGGACAGAACACAGAACATGGACAGAACACAGACCATGGACAGACCATGGACAGAACACAGACCATGGACAGAACATGGACAGAACACAGGCCATGGGCAGAACATGGACAGAACACAGAACATGGATAGAACATGGACAGAACACAGAACATGGACAGAACATGGACAAAACACAGACCATGGACAGAACACAGAACATGGACAGACCATGGACAGAACACAGATGATGGACAGAACATGGACAGGACATGGACAGAACACAGACCATGGACAGGACACAGAACATGGACAAAACATGGACAGAACACAGAACATGGACAGAACACAGAACATGGACAGAACATGGACAGAAAATGGACAGAACACAGACCATGGACAGAACATGGAAATAACACAGAACATGGACAGAACATGGACAGGACATAGACAGAACACAGACCATGGACAAAACATGGACAGGACATGGACAGAACACAGACAATGGACAGAACATGGACAGTACACTGACGATGGACAGAACATGGACATAACACAGACCATGGACAGAACATAGACAGCACATGGACATAACACAGAACATGGACAAAACATGGACAGAACACAGACAATGGACAGAACATGGACAGAACACAGACCATGGACAGAACATGGACAGAACAAAAAAAAAAAAAAAAAAAAAAAAAAAAAAAAAAAAAAAAAAAAAAAAAAAAAAAAAAAAAAAAAAAAAAAAAAAAAAAAAAAAAAAAAAAAAAAAAAAAAAAAAAAAAAAAAAAAAAAAAAAAAAAAAAAAAAAAAAAAAAAAAAAAAAAAAAAAAAAAAAAAAAAAAAAAAAAAAAAAAAAAAAAAAAAAAAAAAAAAAAAAAAAAAAAAAAAAAAAAAAAAAAAAAAAAAAAAAAAAAAAAAAAAAAAAAAAAAAAAAAAAAAAAAAAAAAAAAAAAAAAAAAAAAAAAAAAAAAAAAAAAAAAAAAAAAAAAAAAAAAAAAAAAAAAAAAAAAAAAAAAAAAAAAAAAAAAAAAAAAAAAAAAAAAAAAAAAAAAAAAAAAAAAAAAAAAAAAAAAAAAAAAAAAAAAAAAAAAAAAAAAAAAAAAAAAAAAAAAAAAAAAAAAAAAAAAAAAAAAAAAAAAAAAAAAAAAAAAAAAAAAAAAAAAAAAAAAAAAAAAAAAAAAAAAAAAAAAAAAAAAAAAAAAAAAAAAAAAAAAAAAAAAAAAAAAAAAAAAAAAAAAAAAAAAAAAAAAAAAAAAAAAAAAAAAAAAAAAAAAAAAAAAAAAAAAAAAAAAAAAAAAAAAAAAAAAAAAAAAAAAAAAAAAAAAAAAAAAAAAAAAAAAAAAAAAAAAAAAAAAAAAAAAAAAAAAAAAAAAAAAAAAAAAAAAAAAAAAAAAAAAAAAAAAAAAAAAAAAAAAAAAAAAAAAAAAAAAAAAAAAAAAAAAAAAAAAAAAAAAAAAAAAAAAAAAAAAAAAAAAAAAAAAAAAAAAAAAAAAAAAAAAAAAAAAAAAAAAAAAAAAAAAAAAAAAAAAAAAAAAAAAAAAAAAAAAAAAAAAAAAAAAAAAAAAAAAAAAAAAAAAAAAAAAAAAAAAAAAAAAAAAAAAAAAAAAAAAAAAAAAAAAAAAAAAAAAAAAAAAAAAAAAAAAAAAAAAAAAAAAAAAAAAAAAAAAAAAAAAAAATGGACAGAACATGGACAGGATATGGACAGAACACAGACGATGGACAGAGCATGGACAGAACCCAGAACATGGACAGAACATGGACAGAACACAGACCATGGACAGAACATGGACAGAACACAGACCATGGACAGATCATGGACAGAACACAGACCATGGACAGAACACAGACAATGGACAGACAATGGACAGAACACAGACCATGGACAGATCATGGACAGAACACAGACCATGGACAGAACACAGAACATGGGCAGAACATGGACAGAACACAGACCATGGACAGAACACAGAACATGGACAGAACACAGACCATGGACAGAACACAGACCATGGACAGAACATGGACAGAACACAGACCATGGACAGAACACAGACCATGGACAGAACACAGACCATGGACAGAACATGGACAGAACACAGACCATGGACAGAACACAGACCATGGACAGAACACAGAACATGAACAGAACATGGACAGAACACAGACCATGGACAGAACATGGACAGAACATGGACAGAACACAGACCATGGACAGAACACAGACCATGGACAGAACATGGAAATAACACAGAACATGGACAGAACATGGACAGGACATGGACAGAACACAGACAATGGACAGAACATGGACAGTACACAGACGATGGACAGAACATGGACAGTACACAGACAATGGACAGAACATGGACAGAACACAGACCATGGACAGAACACAGACCATGGACAGAACATGGAAATAACACAGAACATGGACAAAACATGGACAGGACATGGACAGAACACAGACAATGGACAGAACATGGACAGTACACAGACGATGGACAGAACATGGACAGAACACAGAACATGGACAGAACACAGAACATGGACAAAACATGGACAGAACACAGAACATGGACAGAACACAGAACATGGACAGAACATGGACAGAACACAGAACATGGACAGAACATGGACAGAACATGGACAGAACACAGACCATGGACAAAACATGGACAGGACATGGACAGAACACAGACAATGGACAGAACATGGACAGTACACAGACGATGGACAGAACATGGACATAACACAGACCATGGACAGAACATAGACAGCACATGGACAGAACACAGACCATGGACAAAACATGGACAGAACACAGACAATGGACAGAACATGGACAGAACACAGACCATGGGCAGAACATGGACAGAACATGGACAGAACACAGAACATGGACAGAACATGGACAGAACACAGATGATGGACAGGACATGGACAGGAAAGGGACAGAACACAGAACATGGACAGAACATGGAATAAACACAGAACATGGACAGAACACAGAACATGGACAGAACATGGACAGAACACAGATGATGGACAGGACATGGACAGGAAATGGACAGAACACAGACGATGGACAGAACATGGAATAAACACAGAACGTGGACAGAACACAGAACATGTACAGAACATGGACAGAACACAGAACATGGACAGAACATGGACGGACCACAGATGATGGACAGAACACAGACCATGGAAAGAACATGGACAGAACACAGAACATGGACAGAACACAGAACATGGACAGAACACAGAACATGAACAGAACATGGACAGAACACAGACCATGGACAGAACATGGACAGGACATGGACAGAACACAGAACATGGACAGAACAAAGACCATGGACAGAACACAGACCATGAACAGAACATGGACAGAACACAGACAATGGACAGAACATGGACAGGATATGGACAGAACACAGACGATGGACAGAGCATGGACAGAACCCAGAACATGGACAGAACACAGACCATGGACAGAACACAGAACATGAACAGAACATGGACAGAACACAGACCATGGACAGAACATGGACAGAACACAGACCATGGACAGATCAGAAGACAGACCATGGACAGAACACAGACCATGGACAGAAGACAGACCATGGACAGAACACAGACAATGGACAGACAATGGACAGAACACAGACCATGGACAGATCATGGACAGAACACAGACCATGGACAGAACACAGAACATGGGCAGAACATGGACAGAACACAGACCATGGACAGAACACAGAACATGGACAAAACACAGACCATGGACAGAACACAGACCATGGACAGAACATGGACAGAACACAGACCATGGACAGAACACAGACCATGGACAGAACATGGACAGAACACAGACCATGGACAGAACATGGACAGAACAAAGACCATGGACAGACCATGGACAGAACACAGAACATGGACAGAGCACAGAACATAGAAAGACCATGGACAGAACACAGAACATGTACAGAACATGGACAGAACACAGACCATGGACAGATCATGGACAGAAGACAGACCATGGACAGAACACAGACAATGGACAGACAATGGACAGAACACAGACCATGGACAGATCATGGACAGAACACAGACCATGGACAGAACACAGAACATGGGCAGAACATGGACAGAACACAGACCATGGACAGAACACAGAACATGGACAGAACACAGACCATGGACAGAACACAGACCATGGACAGAACATGGACAGAACACAGACCATGGACAGAACACAGACCATGGACAGAACATGGACAGAACACAGACCATGGACAGAACATGGACAGAACACAGACCATGGACAGAACATGGACAGAACACAGACCATGGACAGACCATGGACAGAACACAGAACATGGACAGAGCACAGAACATAGAAAGACCATGGACAGAACACAGAACATGTACAGAACATGGACAGAACACAGAACATGGACAGAACATGGACAGGACATGGACAGAACACAGACCATGGACAAAACATGGACAGGACATGGACAGAACACAGACAATGGACAGAACATGGACAGTACACAGACGATGGACAGAACATGGACATAACACAGACCATGGACAGAACATAGACAGCACATGGACATAACACAGAACATGGACAAAACATGGACAGAACACAGACAATGGACAGAACATGGACAGAACACAGACGATGGACAGAACACAGAACATGGACAGAACATGGACAGACCATGGACAGAACACAGAACATGAACAGACCATGGACAGAACACAGAACATGGACAGAACACAGAACATGGACAGAACACAGAACATGGACAGACCATGGACAGAACACAGATGATGGACAGGACATGGACAGAACACAGAACATGGACAGAACACAGAACATGGACAGAACATGGACAGAACACAGAACATGGACAGAACATGGACAGAACACAGACCATGGACAGAACATGGAAATAACAAAGAACATGGACAGAACATGGACAGGACATGGACAGAACACAGACCATGGACAAAACATGGACAGGACATGGACAGAACACAGAACATGGACAGAACATGGACAGAACACAGAACATGGACAGACCATGGACAGAACACAGATGATGGACAGAACATGGACAGGACATGGACAGAACACAGACCATGGACAGAACATGGACAGGACACAGAACATGGACAGAACATGGACAGAACACACACCATGGACAGAACATGGACAGGACACAGAACATGGACAGAACATGGACAGAACACAGGAAATGGACAGAACACAGACGATGGACAGAACATGGAATAAACACAGAACGTGGACAGAACACAGAACATGGACAGAACATGGACAGAACACAGAACATGGACAGACCATGGACAGGAAATGGACAGAACACAGACGATGGACAGAACATGGAATAAACACAGAACGTGGACAGAACACAGAACATGGACAGAACACAGAACACAGAACATGGACAAAACATGGACAGAACACAGAACATGGACAGAACACAGAACATGGACAGAACATGGACAGAACACAGAACATGGACAGAACACAGAACATGGACAGGACATGGACAGAACACAGAACATGGACAGAACACAGAACATGGACAGGACATGGACAGAACACAGAACATGGACAGAACACAGAACATGGACAGAACATGGACAGAACACAGAACATGGACAGAACACAGACCATGGACAGGACATGGACAGAACACAGAACATGGACAGAACACAGAACATGGACAGAACATGGACAGAACACAGAACATGGACAGAACACAGAACATGGACAGAACATGGACAGGACACAGAACATGGACAGAACATGGGCATAACACAGAACATGGACAGAACATGGACAGAACACAGATGATGGACAGGACATAGACAGGAAATGGACAGAACACAGACAATGGACAGAACATGGAATAAACACAGAACGTGGACAGAACACAGAACATGGACAGAACATGGACAGAACACAGACGATGGACAGAACATGGAATAAACACAGAACATGGACAGAACACAGAACATGGACAGAACATGGACAGAACACAGAACATGGACAAAACATGGACAGAACACAGAACATGGACAGAACACAGAACATGGACAGAACACAGAACATGGACAGAACACAGACCATGGACAGAACACAGAACATGGACAGGACATGGACACAACACAGAACATGGACAGAACACAGAACATGGACAGAACACAGAACACGGACAGAACATGGGCAGAACATGGACAGAACACAGACCATGGACAGAACTTGGACAGAACACTGAAACACACACACACACACTCACTGAAACACGCTCAAACTCACACACACTGAAACACACACACACACACTCACTGAAACACGCTGAAACTCACACACACTGAAACACACATACACACACACACAAACACACACACACACACACACACACACACTGAAATATGCACACACAGGGTCAGTGTTAGGACAGAAAGGAGTGAAAGCTGATGGGGCGGAGTCTAGTTTACTAACCAACAAGCCTGTATGATGTCACACTAAGAATTGACTGGTGATGTCGTCTGCAGCACAGCAGTTGCTATGGTTACTGTCACACTGATGTGAACGTGTGTGAAGATCATCTGTTTGTTAGGATGTCATTAATCTCACACCTGTGGACCACATGACCTCCTCACATCTCAACCTGAGTGGCATCATGACATCACAGACAGCAGAAACACCTTAGGGCCCTGTGTCAACATAGTGCCTTTTTCTGGTAGAAAGGTGCTGGAAGGGAGCTGCGGAGCGCTGGGATGAAGCGTCTGTGCGCCCCCAAAATAAACGCTCACGAGGGCTTTCGTTACTATGACAACAATATCTTGACAATTCCTGTAGCCGCAAAGTTTTGCAGGTTTATAGTGATACATATACTGTGTTAATCTTTTAATGCTACAGCTGGTGAAGTCATCATCATGTTTTATTTGTTTAGTTTTATTAATTATACATTTTGATACATACAGGTATACATATTGCAAAACTCTGTAAAAGTACACCAAAGCATAGGCCTACATTTTCGTTTCCAAATATTTATTTGAAAACGAAACCATTCATATGGTCAATAAAAAATTTTTTGTTAATAATAAAAAACAAATTTAATCTCAACAGTGACCGCGCCAGCCGTGTGTGTGCGTGAGTACGTGCAGTCGTGTTTCTTTTATTCTTAAGGTGTTTTTTATGAAAATGCGTAATATAGCCAACAATATCATAGACCAAAAGTTAATCTAATTTATTATTGTAGAATGTATTTAGCAAATCACCACTTTCAGCTGGAGACACAGTGCAGCAGCAGCGCAGCAGCAAAAAAAGGCATTATAAAAAGCAGACAAATAGTGTTAATTAATTGACATGAGACACTGGAGAGGTTGTCAGTCCTATTCTATAGTCTGTAATACATTTTTTTATTTTATTATAACTTCTCGGAAATTATTCAAAAATGCATTCATTGTGTGCTTCTGAGCACACGGGCAGCATAAACAATGAAGTTACATATGATGGTCTGGCAGATCGTGGCGGCGCTTGGATGCAGTTGACAGTGACAGTTTTGTCAGCAGCCATTTTTCCTCCTACCAACCTATGGTCCACCTATGGTTGAGGCAGCTCCAGCTCCAACTCTGCTCACATGCTCCAACTCAGGCATCAGAGCCTCTGACCCACAGCGATAGATGCATTGGCGCTGTCTGTGGAGCTTTACACTGGGACTGGATTACAGCGCCCCTCCAAACAGTCCCGCCGGCTGGCGCTGTCACTGTTGAGATTACATTCGTATTTTATTATCAACAAACTGTTTTTTTACTGACAGTATGAATGGTTTCTTTTTCAAATAAATATTTGGAAACGAAAATGTATGCTTTGGTGTACTTTTACAGAGTTATGTAATATAATATGTTTGTATCAAAATGTATCATTTTCAGCAGCGGTCGGAGGTATAAGTGCTAAGAAGTCTAGTGTGTTTCATTTTTGTAACTTAAAGGCTTCAGAAAACATACAAGACACATTTTTAGGAAGAGAAGCTTGTAGGTTTTATCTAAACAGAGTTATTTGCATTATAAAAATCGTCGTGGCAGCTCTAGGACAAGTGCACTTACATTGATCACTTCCATAAAATAAAATGAGAAATTGGAGAAGATTGAAAAAAATGTTAAAAATAAATTTTTCTGGTTACCAGGGTGACAAATTCTGCAATATGTTTGGTTGCCTGGAAAAAGCGCCGGTGACGACACTAGCCCCTCTCTGAAAAGTTCAGAGACTTTCAACTCAAACCGCTCAGAGCGGCCGCACAAAAAAGGAGGAGTGGCCGGAAAAAAAGACACTGGGCACAGCGCCTTTTCCCTAGGCAGCCGCAATTCTTCTCTTTGGGAACAATTGAAAAAAGACACTGGCCTTCTTCTGACGCTCAGAAAAAGGCGCTATGTGGACACAGGGCCTAAGTTTTCTTTTAACTGTGACACTTAGAGCTCCACCTCCCCTGAGCTGAGGGACCTAAAGGTGCTGCACAGAATCCCTTTAAAGATTCCCTTAGTTAAGGACAAATGTTACAGCCATCAAATTCAAGTCTTCATAGTGACCATTTGTTTTCTCGTGTTGTTGTCTCACAGCTCAGTTGTTGTCAAAGTAAAATAAAGCAAACAGGTCAGACAGGAGGTACAGCGACAGAAAGACACCTGATCAGACAGGAAGTACAACGACAGGAAGCGAACAGGTCAGACAGAGGCCCAATTCCAATCCAGCCCCTAAAGACTCAAGCCCTGAACCCTCACTGACTTAACTGATGTTAGCTGTAAGTGATTGAGTGTGAGAGTCTGAAAGGGCTCCGGATGCTACAAATAAGAATGGGACAGCACTTATCCCCCTCTACAAAATGTTTTTGACATTGGCGGCTCTGGGCGTGATCATTTATCGGTTATTGTCAGCACGCACAAGGCGTGTGAGGGATAGCCTCCCTGATCAGTCAATCCTTATCCAAGCACTTGTGTTGCAAAATGGGCAAGAGGTAAGTTTGGAATAATGAATTTACTGTGTTTTTACTATATGCATGTTTTTTCTAAACTAGCATCAAAAGTGTTGTAAGTGATATAGTGATATCTATCTTATATATATATTTATTACACGGCTCTATTAAATGCTGCATTCTGATTGGTCAGTCGCAGCATTCTGCAGTCTGATATTACTGTGTAGCAACGGTCATTACACACAGTTACTATGTAGCCCAGCATTGCTAGGGATGCTGCCCTGCAACACTGCAGCTGTCAAACAACTTCCGAGGGAAAAAACAAACAGAAGTGGCTGATTTTAACAGATGCCGCTGAAGAAAAAGAATACCTACGGACTTTCTCTGCCAAAAACAAAAGAAGACGGATTTGAATACACACTCAGCAGTCATGCTTAATGACATTTTACGCGAGTTGCATGCCTCGGTTCAGTCCACTAAGCCTGGGTGAGTACAAAACTTTCACCAAAAGTTGTCAAATCCGGTCAGTTTTAATGCACTTCACAGAGGCAGACAACATTATTTATTTAACTGATAATTAGCCGTGTAATAAGCGGGATAATGTATAATGGGGAATAGAACCTATTCTATTCCCCTGTCGGGAGTTATTTTCCCAGTATTCACCGGCTCATTATACATTATCCCTTACATATACACACACACACATATATATATATATATATATATATATATATATATATCGTTACCATTTGCAGATCTGCCGACTGTGTTTATTTGTTGACAGGTTTTTTTTTTAACACTTCCAGTGTTCTGAGGGCAACCCCTGTATTTGACATCACAACGCTATGAACTGTGGGTAATTTCCTTACCTTAAGTCCGCATCGATGCTGTCCTATGGTAAGGGGGCATAAAGGGCTCACTCACTGACTCACTGTCAGACAGGGAGTACAATGACAGGAAGCGAACAGGTCAGACAGGGAGTACAATCAAAGAGCATGGATACCAAGAGGCGAAGCTCAATAGAACGCCCCATACCAACAGACTCGCCCATGGTTTCGTCCTACCGCCGCCATGTTGGACTGTCAGCAGCTATTAATTATGCTTACAGTGCTACTCACCTCGTGACAGCTTGGTCACAGCTGCTTTTTCACATTTTTGTAAAGCAAAATATAGACTTTAAAAAAAACAAAACAAAGAAAAACGGCCGAGATGGCATCTCTACATATTACATCCACTTATGAGAAGATTAACTTAATTACTCCTTCAAAATCACCCCATAAGCCAATCTACCAAAAAAATAAAAATAAAAAATCAATATTTTAACTAGAAACACATCAATGGTGATGTCACATAGTCAGGAATAAAGATTTATTTACAGTTTGTACTGTAAGGGGACAGTAATAATAATACTAATAATACTAATAATATATAGGCTACTTTAATATGATATATTTTAATGCTAAAGCAGTAATCAGTTCTGATATAAATGGTCCAAGAGGCCATATATATATATATATATATATATATATATATATATATATATATATATATATATATATATATATATACAACAAAACAAAACTGGCATATTAAATTGATATTGAAACACTTCAAAACGTACACCTCAGGAGTCCTTACCTGTCGGGATCCTTCGGGAAACGGTGGAAGGCCAGGTGCGGGGTGTTCCACTGATAGTTGTTGCAGTTAATTGCACTACACTGTTTTCTTTTACTTTTTTCCTCCTCTCTCCTTGACATCTTGCATGTTGTCTGGGCTCAACAGTCCAAAATGGCGGCAGCGCCCCTAGTGGCTGTTGGCAGAAATTCAGCGGAGCTTCGCCTCTTGGTATCCATGCTCTTTGGTACAATGACAGGAAGGAACATGATCAGACAGGAAGTACAATGACAGGAACCGAACAGGTCAGACAGGAGGTACAGCAACAGGAACTGAACAGATCAGACAGGAAGTACAACGACAGGAACCGAACAGGTCAGACAGGAGGTACAGCAACAGGAACTGAACAGATCAGACAGGAAGTACAATGTCAGGAAGTGAACTGATTAGACAGGAAGCTCTGATGAGTACATATTATCGCGTCTTTCCATGTCAGTAATCCATGTGTTCCTGCACTGTAAGGTGACCATCGACTTGGAGCTCCACCTCACCAGAAGGACCAAGTTCAAGGCTTCATGGGGTCGTGTCGCACACTACGATGTCTACCTCTACAGAACGCCAAAATCCGAACCCCGAACTCCCAGTGGCGCCCGCACCAAGACCATTAATGGCCCCAGCAGAGCGAAGAGCCGTGTCCTGCGATGGGAGGATGATACATACCCTCCTTCTCCCCCCTGTTCCATCTGCAGCCCCCCCAGCACCCGCTCACCGCCGACCTCCAGCACAATGTGGACTCTGAGCCCCTACGCCCCCTGATGAACTCGTCCTCACGTCTGGTGGCCATCTTGAAAACTGTCCTGTGAATGTTTATGTTGCATGTTATTGTCGTTGATCAGAAACTCATGTTCCTCTCAGAGTTCCTCTTAAGTTCTGCCTCCATAGTTTGACGCGCTGCATGTCGGCTTGAAACAGGAAGTAGGAGCGTAATGACAATGTGTTTAAGTGTCAGTAGAGTCTGTGGGGCAAACATGGATACTTTTATTTTGTTGTAGATGACAAGCAGCTTCCCATCGCCCAAAAGACTGCTCAATAAATAGAGTCTGCAGGATGTGAGTCAGAGCCCGCACACCAAGACACGTCCAACAGTCATGACATCAAGGGCCCTATTTAGATGATCTAAAGCGGACGGCGGAGGGCACATAATCCATGTCGCAAGTGTCATTGCTATTTAGATGCAGACGCAGTTGTCATTTTCACGCTCTGCACCCTCGTTGTCTAACTAGCAAATGAACTTGCAGTTCTCTGGGGGTGTTGGTCTAAAAATGAGGAGTGGTCAGGCGCAGTCATGGTGAGTTGCTAGTTAGATGACATAAAAAGCAAATGTGCCAGTGACCAACAAAAACCTGGACTAAAGTCAACGGCGCAGTATTTCGCTGTTAAACAAGTTAGTAATGTGCATCTCTAGGCGGGTGCACAACGCATGTGCACTCTGCTCAGACACACAAGGAGCAGCCACACATATGCAAAAGATAACAAATAAAAATATGATTACAATGTGAAAGGTTATTATTGTGCACATTACAATATTTATCAGAAACACATCTTAATGGTCAGTCATTAATCAGAATGATCTAATCGCAGTAATAATGATCATCATAATCCGGGAGGTCTAAGCTGCAGTGTCCGAATATACGGAACTGCGAGCAGACCTCCACGGGCTGATGATGCATAGCCTGTAAAATGAACTTGTCTTTCCCAAATGAATTGTGATCATTTTGGCATATAAATCACAAAATCAAAGATGTGAAAACGTTTGATAAACTTTATTTTGACATAAACACAACAATAACCATCTTCTGTGAACTAAAAATGTAAACTTGTAGCCCTACAAGTACAAATGTATATGTAAAAAAAAAAGCTTTTAGAACGTAAAACTGAAGGAGGAGGAGGAGGATGCACAGCAGCCACACAGCCCGCCGCAGAGCCGGGGGCAGCCGGGGGAAGCTCCACAGCGCACAGCAAAACCAGACGGGCCCGGGTGCAGCCACAGGACCAGCCCTTCCTGGACCTTCGGGTGGGGGGGTTCAGGATGCTGGAGAGGGAGCTGGGCTCTCTAACCTCCGGGTTGAAATAAAATTGAATAACTTACAATTTGTTGACAGCATTTCTCTCGTGCGTGCTCGCTCTCTCTTTCTCTCTCGCAGTCTCACTCTGTTTCTTTTCTTTTGACTTTTCTAAGATGACAGATGCTGAATATAAACTCCCTATCTGATGCTGTGGCTGTTTGTGGTTGGCTGAGAGGGATGTGAACTAATTAGTTTGCAGCTGTGTTAATCAAATCAGGTTGGGTTTCCATTACGCGTGCCAAACGTGCCAAACGTGTCAAACGGTGCCAATCCCCTTTGATCTGACATCAGATGTGACAGGACAGTCGATATAGAGATACATTTATCGTCTCCTCAGCTGTAAAACGCTCACTCTATGGGCTCTAGTTTCCTGGCACAGCGGAAGTGGCGCAGGGTGGCGAACCCCGCGCAGAGCTAGTTTCGAGCAGCGCAACCCGAGGTGTGCTCAGTTTGGTAGTTTGGCAGACTGAGGTGCGCTGAGATGGGTGTGGCGGCGCAGCAGGGGGAGGTGTCAACAGATCCAGCTTGGCACAGTGACAGTTTCGTGCCAAAAGTCTTCGCCGAAGGTGCACTAAAAGCTCGCCAGCTGAAACCAGGTCTACTGTCAGCGCAGGCGGAGCGCAGCTGGTGTAAGCCGAAGTTTGGCTGACCAGCGGACAGTGTGCACATGTCACCAAAACCTCACAGGCAGGTTCCAGAATATCAGGCACATTAACAATGCAATAAATAGCCACAAACCACTATTCAATGCAACTATCTGCAATCAGCACATAAATGTATCTCTATATCGACTGTCCCGTCACATCTGATGTCAGATCAAAGGGGATTGGCACCGTTTGGCACGTTTGGCACGCGTAATGGAAACCCAACCTGATTTGATTAACACAGCTGCAAACTAATTAGTTCACATCCCTCTCAGCCAACCACAAACAGCCACAGCATCAGATAGGGAGTATATATTCAGCATCTGTCATCTTAGAAAAGTCAAAAGAAAAGAAACAGAGTGAGACTGCGAGAGAGAAAGAGAGAGCGAGCACGCACGAGAGAAACGCGACATTGATTTACAGTTGTGGTGACCTCCTCCCAGGCTACCTTTGCATCATCAGCCCGTGGAGGTCTGCTCACAGTTCTGTATATTCAGACACTGTGAGCTTGGACCTCCCGGACCAACACATCAGTTTCCCCCTGGGAGAAGTTTGGCTGTCTGACGCTGCTGCTCTCTTCTGCCATGGCGAATTGAGTAAACTCTCATTACGCCCATTTAAGGGCGAGGAGAGGGGCTCATTTGATTGGTGTGATGTGTGTAAAACCTACTCCACGCCTTCTCTCCTCCCTCTTTCCGACTTGCGCAGGTAGGAGGGACGGAGGTGGGATAGAGGAGTAGCTGCGCCAGGCGCACAGTGTGCCAAACTTACAAAATCCGCCTGGCCACACCCAGTTGGCGAAGTGCAGGTGCGCTGCGCCCGGTCTGCGAAACTAGAGCCCTTGCAGTAGGTAGGTCCGCCATCTAACTAGCTCTCCACCGTGCGCTCCAATCACACCTCTTTTAAAGGGAATGAGAGGTGACACTCTGATTGGCTTATTGAATGATACGCCCAAAACACACCCATGACTAATTCACAGAGTAAGTCCAACTCTTTCAGACTCTCCACCATGGCGCACAGTCTGAAAACGCACTAACTAGCAAGTGACTGGGACACGTCCATGCACCGCACGCCTGGCACTTTGCGTTTTAGACCATCTAAATAGGGCCCCATGTGTTCATGTTCATCATGTGTTCATGTCATCATGTTTTCATGTCATCATGTGTTAATGACATCATGTTTTTATGTCATCATGTTTTCATGTCATCATGTGTTCATGACATCATGTTTTTATGTCATCATGTGTTAATGACATCATGTTTTTATGTCATCATGTGTTCATGTCATCATGTGTTCATGTCATCATGTTTTTATGTCATCATGTGTTCATGTCATCTTTTTTTCATGTCATCATGTGTTCATGTCATCATGTGTTAATGACATCATGTTTTTATGTCATCATGTGTTCATGTCATCTTTTTTTCATGTCATCATGTGTTCATGTCATCATGTTTTCATGTCATCATGTGTTCATGTCATGTTTTCATGTCATCAAGTGTTCATGTCATCATGTGCTCATGTTCATCATGTGTTCATGTCATCAAGGGTTCATGTTCATCATGTTCATGTCATCATGTGCTCATGTTCATCATGTGTTCATGTAATCATGTGTTCATGTTCATCATGTGTCCATGTTCATCATGTGTTCATGTTCTGTGTCTGAGCTGGATTCACAAAGTAAAACTAGACTTTTTCAGAAGATCCTGTTTCTGATGTCTTTACATTAATTTACTGAACTGATGAACTGAAGAAGTGATGAACTGATCATGAAGTGATGAAGTGATGATGGATTCTTCACTGTGACAGAGCTGAGCCTCACAGTCTGCTCAGGACCACTTCAAGGACTGTAGGACCCAGACTGTGAGTGTGTGTCAGGCGTTCAGGAGAAACTGTGATAATGTGAAACATGTTGACAGATTGCAGTTTTTTACAGTTGTTTACGCACTAAAATGAAAATTTTCACACAGTTAACAGCTCTTTACACTCAAGAAGCAAAACACCTGTCCATAGTTGCACAACAATAAGCACAGACTCAGCTTCACACTTTTTGCAAAACATTACACACAGTGATTTGCAAAACTTTACACGCCTTATCACACCTTAGCCACAGATAAGGATTGTGAGGTTACTTCCTTCTCATTACAAAGCCCCTGCTTGCCAACGACCACACGAATGAACGAATTGGATAATCACATCCACCTGGTGTGGAAGCACACAGGTGCTTACTGTAAATCAAGTGGACCACATGCAGCACATTGTCGTTTGGGACAATGTCTCTTTCCATCGATCTGCTCTGGTCCACAACTGGTTCCATGAGCACCCTGAATTTGCAGTCTTATACCTTCCACCATACTCCCCATTCCTAAACCCAATAGAGGAATTTTTATTTGTCTACACTTTACAGTAGTGAGAAAAACTACTATTTTGTTCTGATTTTCATTGTTGATCTGTTACTGTAACTGAGTATGGTAAGAAATAAATATTTCAGTCTGCAGCAGTCTGCAATCAGTGTTGTGTTTGTTTGTTGTATTTGTGTACTTTCTCTGTATACCTCAAAGTAATCATGAAGAATGTTGTGGGTTTGACAATATCTTTTTGTCATCTAAATTATCCCTTACATAAAAATGTCTGGCAAAAAAGTCTAGCACTTGACCAGCTATTTCCTAAAATAGGGGTTTTTACAAATGTATTTTGTATTGATCACTGTAGTGTGTAACTGACTGCAATAGTGTCTGATCATCTGAAGACTGTGTTAGTGAGATGAACAAAACAGCATTTTTATAAATATGTGTAAATGTTTTGACTGAAGTGTGTCATTTTACAAACAATCTAGGAGTTATGCAAATTGAGTGTGGTGTTTGGATAATTCCGTGAATATTTTGAAAAAAGGAGCCCTGTTTTCAAAATTGCGTGTAAACAATTGAGAAAAACTGTAAATTCAGACTCAGCCTCTGTGTGTCTGTTGACTGGAGAGACACACTGCTCCCTGCTGACTGAACTCGGGACCTCATGTTGACTGGAGAGACACACTGCCCCCTGCTGACTGAACTCAGGACCTGATGTTCTGACAGAAGCAGAGAAGATGGATAAACATGAACCTGATTCAGTCACTGAGGAAAAATCTGATAAATACAAGATTTTATTTTTACTTTTTTATTCAACGCAGCAACAGAAACTGGCAGTTAAAGTCAGTCTGCAGGACGACTGCTGAAGGCTCCACCCCTCAGTCTGTACCTGAGCAGGTAGTGTACACCTGAACAGGTAGAGTGTGTTGGGTTTATCAGAGCTGCAGTCAGTGTGTGTATCACACACCTGAAGAATAACACAGATGGTGTTCAGTCTGACGTCAGATCTGAACATCAGGGCCCTGTTTCAGAGAATCAGGCTCAGCAAACTCTGAGCCTGATTCTAAACCTGATCCTGATCCTGATCTCTGAGTTGACTGATCCTGATCTCTGAGTTGACCGAGTCTGATCCTGATCTTGATCTCTGAGTTAACTGATCCTAATCTCTGAGTTGACTGAGCCTGAGCCTGAGCCTGATCCTGATCCTGAGTCTGATCTCTGAGCTGACTGAGCCTGAGCTGAGAAACAGAACAGCTGATCAGAATCTCAGTTCAATCAACTGTGAGTCTGTTCAGCCTGAGGGAAGCTGGTTCACAGTGAGCACCAACAGACATCATCAGTAGAGTGCAGATAACATGATTCTCAGAGACAGATTCAGATTCAGAATACTTTATTAGTCCCAAAAGGGCAATTAATTTCTACAGTTGGCCTGTCGATTGCAACAAAAACACAATGCAACAAACAGCCAACATTCACAATCAAGCATTATCACATCAGCAACAACAACAGCAACAACCACAACCACTGACAGCACAGCAGAGCAGGATGCAAAATAATTCACAGGAAGTGGAGTTAAAAGCAGAGCCACTGATTTCATCCAAAACTGAATCAGAGATCTGAAGACATGAAAAATCAATGTGCTCCATCAGCTGAACAGAGTGAGGTGTGATGGGAACAGCCTGCAGAGCGTGTTCATATGTGAAGTGATGTGATGAGGTCATGTGTCTAACATACAGAAACATGTTTATATCTTAACAGTGTTCATATATTTGAATATAATTTATTCAGCTGCAATGTGATGGAGCCCAAACACACTGGGCACAAACTCAACATCAAACACACAGATATTAAACAGACTGGAACTGATCCTGACATCATGACGACGTGGACACTAGGCTGATGAAGCTATTATGGGATGTTGAGTCCCATCAGTAAGCCAGTTCCATCTTTGAATATATCAGACATCTTGATCAATGACCTCATCATGTGTCCAGGTAGATTCATGAACACTGACAAACCTGCAGCTCTGTGGAAATCCTCTGTGATGATCCACTCTGATTTATGTCCAGGGAATACCACAACAACAGATGATGATGTGTAATATGTGATATATGTGGGTGGAACAGATTGTTAGATAAATGATAGAGTGTGAGGTCAAACAGTATCTTTCATACAGACACTCCTCCACACAGAGACATCCAAACAGTATCTTTCATACAGACACTCCTCCACACAGACATCCAAACAGTATCTTTCATATAGACACTCCTCCACACAGACATCCAAACGGTATCTTTCATACAGACACTCCTCCACACAGACATCCAAACAGTATCTTTCATATAGACACTCCTCCACACAGAGACATCCAAACAGTATCTTTCATACAGACACTCCTCCACACAGACATCCAAACAGTATCTTTCATACAGACACTCCTCCACACAGACATCCAAACAGTATCTTTCATACAGACACTCCTCCACACAGAACAGGCTCTAATGACCTTCTCCTTACACAACAGCCTCTGAATACACTGGGCCTCAACCTCCACCACTTCATTCACCAAAGGACGCGCCATGTTTCTACTTCCTGCTACACGCTCAGCCTCAGGCTTACTTGAAGAGTATGTTGCCATAGTAACTGACTCAGGGTTACACTGAGCTGGCTTTGTGAAACGGAAACTCAAGAGTTTTTACTAATCCTGCTTTCGGGATATTGCACAAAAGTAGAATAAAGAAATCCAGGATAACAGAGCAAGCATGGCTTGACCTAGTCTGATCGGCGCATCTTGGCTTAATTGGTTGCACATTTGCTGAGCCAGGATGAAAAGGTGCGGCTATGTCAAGTCAGGTGTAGATAGTTGGGCACTCTTAAATAGACCACAGGATCGATCACAGAATCACTGAGTGGAAAACGGATAAGAGCCGCGCTACCTATTTTACAACCACTGAGCAGCAGCTCCTAATGGAGTCATATGAGGAGGTGAAACACATTATAAGAAAAAACGGCAACACCAGTACTATAATCATGGGAAAGGAGAAAGCCTGGCAAACAATCACGGACCAGCTTAATGCGTAAGTAGTCCAAAAAAAATGTACAATTATTAAACAGTAGCCTACTCCACTGGAACTGTTATAATTACAATTAAAGGACTAACAGTGTTAGTTACTTTTCAAGTCCACTAATTAACAGTTGTACACTTTGTTTATTTTATCTATCCACTCTTCATACAGAACAAACTTGTCTGGGCAAAAAAGGACCTGGCAGCAGGTGAAAATAAAATACAAGAACATTTTGCAGGCTGGTAAGTGTTGGTGTGTCAGCCTGTGGCCCCTTGCTGCATGTCATCCCCAGCCACCCCCACCTGCCCTGTCCATTAAAGGCAAAATGCCCAAAAAATCTCTTTAAAAAAAAAAAGAAAGAAAAAAGAATGCAGCTGTACAATGCACATCTGCAGGTGAGGAGATGGTGTCACTGGACTCCAGAAGGCTTGAGGTATCATGTCAATTTTGTGGAAATATCCTGCTTGTTTAGTCCATAATGGATAAGAAGTCAGTGGTGTGGTGCTAATAGAAAATGTTATGTGTGTAACAGGACCCAGACGCTGCACAGCCTCAGAAGCAGCCTGGTAACATTGTAAGTACTGGCTAAAGTAAATCTACATTATGCACAAATCCTGCTGTGCTAATTGACATTTCTTTTACAGAATTCACAAACTGTCAGAGCTCTATATGGAAAATATCTCGAGAGACAGATAGAGCTGACTGAAGTAAAAATTCAAGTGGAGAAAGGAAAGCTGCAAGAAATGGAGCTTGATCAAATCAAATCAAATCAACTTTATTTATATGGCACTTTTCATACGACAGTAACACAAGGTGCCTCACAGAGGTTAAAAACAACAAAGATCCAAAACAGAAAGAGAAAACCTAACCCTCCCACCCCACATAGAGATACATAAATATACACACACACACACACACACACACACACAAGCTATCACTAAAGAGACGTGGCTTAGCACCGAGATCCGAGGCAAGGAAAAAGCCACCTCTGGGGGCCGTCCACACTCAGAGGGCCCATGGTCCACGGACACAGGGAGCGCCGCCATAGAGACACCCCGACCCGGGCAGACAGGAGGCCCCACACCGAGGTGCAGTGCCCTACAGCCACCCAGGTCAGAGCGGTCTCCCGACAGCACCCCCATCAGGAGACCAGGAACAACTCTCAGTGTGGTAGGCCCCCATGAGGAAACACTGGAGCTAAAAGCTGAGGGACTAAAAGAGTAAGATAGGATAAAAGGTATAAAAAGAACCAAATAAACAAAAAGCTATTTAGCTCATAAAATTGAGTTAGTAGCTAGGTAAGAATGATCTAAAACAGAGACATAAAATGCATCAAAACTAAAACCTATAACTAAAATAACAAACGATAAAGGTTAAATGAGATAAGAACGTAAAAAGAGGAAGGGTAAGAATATAAAAGATAAATAAATAAATAAAATAGATAATAGATAAGACATTGATAAATTGGCTATAAAATGAATTTAAAATAGATAAATAAAGAGATCAGTTAAAAGCCTGGTTAAAATGATGAGTCTTGAGCCTCTTTTTAAAAACATCAACATGATCTTTAGAAAGTGAAGTGAGTATTTTAGTGCACACTGTAACCATATCTGTAATACAGTGTATTAATAGTTGTTACTTTTGCTTTCTATTTCAGGTTCCAAGCAGACAAAAGAGGGCTGGGAAATAAAACAATTGAACAACAAAACATTGTGATGTCTTCCCTTTTTCATGAATGCGCGATATACCATTGATTTGGTGAAGTTGAATTTAAAAGATAACCTCACACTGTGTGCTACCAATGCCAGATAAAATGCACAGACACAGCAAAAAGTAACATACAAGATCCTTCATTGAAGAGAGGCTAAATGTGTTGATTTAACCTAAGTGGAAAAATGACGCAACATATTTAGAAAAACAATGGAAATGCTGTAAAACACATGAATTTGTCACAGGATTGATTGATTAAAACTACCAGATGAATCACTAGGATTAATCTTAGCCTGGTTGTTAGCCTGGTCTGGAGCAGGTTAGCTGCAGAGAATAAATCGCCAAAGTAACTTGACCGGGTTAAATTTGACCTGCTTTCATGCAACCAACATATCCCGGCTTCATCCCTGCTCTCATCACCACAGCACCACCAGCAGGGGGCGTGTCTTCGACTCAACCAGGGCAGAAACACGTGGGAGACGGCACGGCGTGCAAAGATCGTCTATTAAGAAAGCTGTCACCAAGGAGGCCATTCTGTCACAGACCGGACGTGTCGCACAGAAACTCACAATCTTTAAACTGGAGATCTGTTTATGTGCAACATAGAGCTAATTAGGTAATAATTGATATTAATAATAAAGTATAGTCGTGTGTGTGTGTGTGTGTGTGTGTGTGTGTGTGTGTGTGTGGGTGTGTGTGTGTGTGTGTGTGTGTGTGTGTGTGTGTGTGTGTGTGTGTGTGTGTGTGTGTGTGTGTGTGTGTGGTGTGTGTGTGTGTGTGCAGAGTGACACTTCCTGTTCTCTTCTCACCATCTTTGTTAGCATGCTACAGGACGTTAGCTCAGCAGCTAGCAGAGAGGAGAGCTGACAGGTCTGTGACGTGACTCTGGAACATATGAATCTATAATCTATCTATAACCTGTCTGACGTCATTCACCGCTCACAGCTCATCTGGTGTGTCGTTAGTTTAACTCAGTTACGTTATTATTTACCGTCAGGTTAGCTCGTGACGTCAGAGTTAACGGTAGAGCTAACGTTAGCCATGTTTACTGAACTGAACAGCATCTTAAACACCAAACCGGACAGCGTCACTCAGGTGAGGAGCTGCAGTCACCTGTCACACCTTAACATGCCTGTATTAACATGTGACATGATCACACACACACACACACACACACACACACACACACACACTAGTCTACATGCTGACGTCAGTGTGTCAGCAGTCCAACATATTTGTTTGTTGTTGTTTGTTTACAGGGAGAGTTCATCCTGCTGTCAGACAGACGGAGTGACGCTTCTTTTCTCATTCACCACTTCCTGTCTCTGTACCTGAGAGGTGAGTTTATCACCTGTAGGCTTGTCACCATACCAGAATTTCAGTAGTCAATACCAATACCAGTGAATTTCCACAATTCTCGATACTCATTCGATACTATGATAAAAAATAAAAAATCAGAAAATCAGAATGTATTTCTAAATTCACTACTTTATTAAAACTGTTTCAAACTTTAACTCTTAGGCCTCATTTACACTGTAAGCGATGCGGCAGCACACGTGTGTTGTGTAAACTGAACAAACGTGTTGCGCACCGTCAAAATACAAACCACACCCGAACAGTTGGTGGCAGTAGTGCACCATGTTTGCAAATCTCCAATAAACCCCAAAGAAGAAGTGAGTTTGGACCCAAAGCCCAGGGTGGACAGGTTTGCGCGCCAGTGATTATTCCAACGAGGGCTAGGGATGCATCGAAATGAAAATTTGTGGCCGAAGCCAAATAATATTAAACTCTTGGCCGAATACCGAGTACTGAATACTGAATATCATTGTTTAGTTTTTCATTAGTTTTTGCAGATGAACCCCCTCCAGATTAGTGTTGTCATGGTACCAAAATTGGATCCCACTGTACGATACCAATGAAAATATCATGGTTCTGAGTAGTATCACGATACCACAGCGAAACTGAGGCAGATGTGCCTTTTGTCAGTTATGAAAAGATAAATCACTTTTCTATAATACATCAATGATATTTCAATGGAATAAATTACTTACTGACTTATTCATACTTCAAAAACAACACCAATAAGTGATTAACATAGGGGGGATCAAAATAAAATAAATAAATAAAATAAGAATCAACCAGCCACCCTCCTCCCCTGACAAGTAAAGAACAGTCCCTAAAGTGAGGTGAGGTTTGTGGACCGTTAACGGCTTGTTTCTTCTCTGACACGTCACATACCTGTGTTCCGCTGGCTCGACTGTTCAGGTACTTCTGGGCAGTCCACACGCCAAGAAGAGGATGTTATTAGAGCCGACTTCTCCTCGCCGGTAAGCCAATGGCCACCGTATTTGACAGGAATACGTATTCCTGTCAAATACGGCGGTGTCTGTGACCCCCGTTCAACCCACAATCGGTGGGATTCGCCTTTTGTTTCTGCTGCTGGTTGAAATCTGTAGGCTGCTCACACAGCGTGCTGAATGATTTAAGCCTATTTTACTCGCTCAAAACTATTTTTAGTCGCAAATGAGAGTACACTGAGGGACATATCGCTACACTGCCGACATTTTAATCCACCTGTCACGGCACGCTGTTTGATTGCGTTATCAAAACACACCGCTATTATTCGGCCTTGCTTTTAACTTATTCCACCGAATACCGAATGTGTGGTTTTTTGCAATTTTCGGCCAAATATATTCCGTTACCGAATATTTGGTGCATCCCTAACTAGGGCTGCCACTAACGATTATTTTCATTGTCGACTAATCTGTCAATTATTTCTTCGATTAATCAACTAATTATTTCACCGAAAAATGTGTTAAAATGTTGAAAAATGTCGGTCTGTCTTGCCCAAACCCCAAAATTACGTCATCTAATGTCTTGTTTCGTACTCACGCAAAAGGGTTTTAGTTCACTGTCACGGGATAGTGTGTAAAGGTGCCAATATCTGAACGTAAGAAGCTGCAGTAACAGTATTTTGGGTACTTTTATAGTACTTTTCTATGAAAAATGACTCAAACTGATTAGTCGACTACTAAAATAGTCACCGATTAATTTAATAGTCGATTAGTCATCGATTAGTCGACTAATCGTGGCAGCCCTAATTCTAACACTTGGAGAATTAATATTCAGCACTACAAATGGGTAAGTACATGAAACATGAGCCTGTCAGGTCTCGCTTGGTCAGGGGGAAGATGTCTATGGTGGCCGAGAGAGGTCACAACACATGCAAACTCCTGTTTTTTGTTGAATACCGCAACCATTCGCTCGTGACTCACGCGGAAAATCTGTGTCTCTTCTATTTTTGAGCTTGCTCGCGAAAGCAGTGCGACTCAAGCAGCGTGTAGAACGGATGTGGTGTGAATGCTCTAACCTGTTAACATGCTTGCCGAAATGAAAACGCGAGTACGGCTGCAGGGCCGTATGCTGCATTGTCAATAATGTTGTTGTAAGCTACTGTCATTACCTGCATCTCTCTCTCTCTGTCTCATTGTGTCATGCGGATTACTGTTAATTTATTATGCTGATCTGTTCTGTACGACATCTATTGCACGTCTGTCCGTCCTGGAAGAGGGATCCCTCCTCAGTTGCTCTTCCTGAGGTTTCTACCGTTTTTTCACCATTAAAGGATTTTTTTGGGGCAGTTTTTCCTGATCAGCTGTGAGGGTCCTAAGGACAGAGGGATGTCGTATGCTGTAAAGCTCTGTGAGGCAAATTGTGATTTGTGATATTGGGCTTTATAAATAAAATTGATTGATTGATTGATTGATATGGATGGATGTAACGCAGTGCTGCAGCATACGGACGGATATAATGCAGCGCTGCAGGGTACAGACTGATGTAATGCAGTGCTGCAGTGTATGGACGGATGTAATGCAGCTCTGCAGCATACGGACGGATGTTACGCAGCCCTGCAGCATACAGACCGATGTAATGCAGCTCTGCAGCATACGGACGGATGTTATGCAGCCCTGCAGCATACAGACCAATGTAATGCAGTGCTGCAGCATATGGACTGATGTAATGCAGCCCTGCAGCATACGGACTGATGTAATGCAGCCCTGCAGCATACGGACGGATGTTATGCAGCCCTGCAGCATACAGACCGATGTAATGCAGCGCTGCAGCATATGGACGGATGTTATGCAGCCCTGCAGCATACGGACTGATGTTATGCAGTGCTGCAGCATACAGACCGATGTAATGCAGCGCTGCAGCATACGGACGGATGTAATGCAGCTCTGCAGCATATGGATGGATGTAATGCAGCACTGTAGCATACGGACGGATGTTATGCAGTGCTGCAGCATACAGACCGATGTAATGCAGCGCTGCAGCGTAAGGACTGATGTAATGCGGCGCCGCAGCATACGGACAGACGTAACGTAATGCTGCAGCATACGGATGGACATAATGCAATGCTGCAGCGTAAGGACTAATGTAATGCAGCGCTGCAGCATACGGACAGACGTAAAGTAGTGCTGCAGCATACGGACGGACGTAACGTAGTGCTGCAGCATATGGATGGACATAATGCAGTGCTGCAGCGTAAGGACTGATGTAATGCAGCACTGCAGCATACGGACTGATGTAATGCAGCGCTGCAGCATACGGACGGACGTAACGTAGTGCTGCAGCATACGGACGGACGTAACGTAGTGCTGCAGCATACGGATGGACATAATGCAGTGCTGCAGCGTAAGGACTGATGTAATGCAGCACTGCAGCATACGGACTGATGTAATGCAGCGCTGCAGCATACGGACGGACGTAACGTAATGCTGCAGCATACGGATGGACATAATGCAGTGCTGCAGCGTAAGAACTGATGTAATGCAGTGCTGCAGCATACGGACAGACGTAACGTAGTGCTGCAGCATACGGACGGACGTAACGTAGTGCTGCAGCATACGGATGGACATAATGCAGTGCTGCAGCGTAAGAACTGATGTAATGCAGCGCTGCAGCGTACGGACGGATGTAATGCAGCAGATGTAACACTCAATCAATTTTATTTTATTTATAAAGCCCAATATCACAACATCCCTCTGTCCTTAACCTCAGGAAGAGCAACTGAGGAGGGATCCCTCTTTCAGGATGGACAGACGTGCAGTAGTGCTGCACAATTTGATAAAAATGTGCAATTGCGATTATGGTGGACAATATCGCGATTAGCTATTGCGATTACAATATAATTACAATAAAATATAATAAATAAATGGTATCATGAGTCTTTTTGTTTGATTCAGTGTTTCCCTACATTATATCAGGGGGCACTGACCTGACATAGTTATTGTTATGGACAGATAGTGTGTCAATAACCATCAATAGACTGAGCACAGTCAAACACGCTGCTCACACAGCAGCGCAGCACGGAACTGTACACACAGCGGAGCAAGCCTGTGTTGCGTTCAGGCGTTGTCATATAAATGACAAATTCCAGCACGCCATAGCACAACTCAGCAGCAAGTCAAGTGGGCCGAACCCGAGCAAAGTTGCTCAGTTTTTCATTTGTTATGGAGTCCATGATTTCCCTGTGATACTTACAAATGTTCGCTAACTGTGCTTGGTCTTGTCTTTAACGTTACACTGCTCGTCTTTCTCTCACATGCACTCTTCCTACTTTTCCCTGTGCTGTCTCAAGTGCTGATATAGATTGGTCGTGTTGCCGCGGGACGTGGTGACTTTAACTTTTAAACTTACACAGCATGTCTTTCTGTTCAGCGTCGCCGTACCTGAATCCAAAGTATCGCCATGTAACAAACGTTTTTTCCGCCACCAACTCAGCCTGTTCATGGTCGAGCTCATGCTCTTCTTCAGCGTCTGTGTTGGTCACTGCTGCACGCCGGCTGCACACACCAGGATAGCTTATGGGCATGATGTCAACAAACTCCACACACTACAGGAGAGGCAGTCACGTTCACAGGCACACATGTTTACATTTATTTAGGCTACATTAAATCGCAAATCGCAACCTTTTATGCCGTTATGTAATCGCACAGCCTGACATTGTGATTGTGATCGCGATAAGATTAATCGTGCAGCACTAGTACAGAACAGATCAGCATAATAAATTAACAGTAATCCGTATGACACAATGAGACAGAAAGAGAGACAGAGAGAGAGACAGAGAGAGATGCAGGACAGACGGTAATGACAGTAACTTACAACAACATTAATGAAAGTAATGATATTATAATTATAGTTCTGGCTACTGTGATACAATATGTTGAAAGTATATATTAATATATGATAGTATACATATGTGACAATAATCATATGTGTATAATAACAGTAGAAGTATGACTAATGACTAATGATAACAGCAGCAGCAGGAGGCATCTGGAAAGACCACGGCAGCAGCAGCACAACCAACACGAGTTAGTGACATGCAGTAACAGGACATGAGAGAGAGAGAGAGAAGGAGAGAAGGTGCCCGGTGTATTATAGGGGGGTCCTCCGGCAGACTAGGCCTAAGTCAGCCTAACTAGGGGCTGGTACAGGGCAAGCCTGAGCCAGCCCTAACTATAAGCTTTATCAAAGAGGAAAGTCTTAAGTCTAGTCTTAAATGTGGAGACGGTGTCTGCCTCCCGGACCGTAACAGGAAGATGATTCCACAGGAGAGGAGCCTGATAGCTGAAGGCTCTGGCTCCTGATCTACTTTTGGAGACTTTAGGGACCACGAGTAACCCTGCGTTCTCAGAGCGCAGTGTTCTGGTGGGATAATATGGCACTATGAGCTCTCTAAGATATGACGGAGCTTGACCATTTAGAGCTTTATAAGTAGGATTTTAAATTCAATTCTGGATTTTACAGGGAGCCAGTGCAGAGAAGCTAAAACAGGAGAAATATGATCTGGTTTCTCAGTTCCTGTTAGTACACGTGCTGCTGCATTCTGAATTAGTTTAGTTAATTGATCAGTTTCTTCTGGCTTCATCGATAAATACAACTGTGTATCATCTGCATAACAGTTGAAATTTACAGAGTGATTTTTAATGATGGGAAGCATATATAGAGTGAACAGGATTGGTCCAAGCACAGAACCTTGTAGAACTCCAAAACAAACTTAAGTATGTAGAGATGATTCATCAGTAACGTGAGCGAACTGAAAACGATCAGATAAATAAGACAGGATTCCTACGCAAGTATGGAAAGTATGGAAAAGTATGGAAATAAATTTGATCAATTTCCAAGTATTAAAAAGTATGGAAATGAAAAATAAAGTATGGAAAAATATTTTTGTTTCCAGATTATTACCACTGTTCTAAAATACTGTTTTATAAAATAGAAAATTAGGTATTTCCAAAAATAATTTAATCAGTCTGGATCGTGTTTTATGCCGGGCCAAGCACAGTTTGTGTGAGAGCAAACGTCTCAGAAAACATACTGCCCTGTTTACCTGATTGACAAGTGGTATGTCCAGTCCGCTGCCCCGTGACCCTCCTCCATACCCCCAGGTATCAAATTTCACTCCAACACTGTACCTTTGACAAGAAGACGAGTTTCATGTGGTTCACAATGGGTAGATGCAAGTTTTTGGATGGATGGCTTGAAAATACCGTATATAAACACTGGTTGGCCAAGGATTCCCAATTCACACACAGAGCTAGATGCAAGCTTTGTGTGAAATCGTTTGACATCACCAACATGGGGGAGAAGGCGATTCTGAGCCACACAAAAGGAAAAAACACAGACGTCTTGTTACTGCATCGCTTGCACCCAGAGTCCCAACCTTTTTGCCTCAGCCCAGACATTGAAATGAGTTTTTATTTGCATGCCATTATGGTACTTGGCTACAATCGCCTATTAAGAATAATTAAATATGATGTGAAATATGATACACTGATATATTTACTCAGATGTCGCATATTTTCTGAGGAAAAAAACAAACAAAAAACGCTGAGAAGTCAGGAAATTAGGGTATGGAAAAGTATGGAATTTTGAAATTCCAAATGTGTAGGAACCCTGATAAGATTTAAACCAGCTTAGTGCAGAACCTTTTAGGCCAATTAAATGTTCCAGTCTCTGTAGCAGAATTTGATAAAGCATACAGACAGTTGTAACGCAGCACTGCATGATGAGTCACTGAGAATAATTAAAAACATTTATGTTCATTTAGTTCATAAAATGATTTCTGTCACTTTGCAAAGGTTCAAGTCAAGGTCATGTCCCAAGTCTCTGGAGTTAAAGTTGAGTCTTTGTTTATTTGTGTCAAGTCCAAAGTCCTGAGCTGTCCCTCAGTGGTGTGTCTGTCTTTCAATGATGTCTCTGTGTGTCTGTCCGTCAGTAATGTCTGTCTCTGTCTTTGTCTTAGCTGGATGCAGGGTGTGGTTCATGGCTCTGGTGCAGTCCTTCAATCACTACAGTGGGATCAGTCAGAGACTGGTGAGTGGGGGTTACCATAAAATTTGATCTGACCAGACTCCTCCTCTTCCTCTTGTCTTTAGGAGACTTTGTCCAATCACAGGTCATTTCAGACAGATGAGCGTGCATGTCACCTCAGATGGTCAAAGTCTGATTCCTACAACTGTTTACACTGCAGAGCAACATGAGACAGACAGACAGACAGACAGACATAGACACAGACAGACAAACAGACTGATGAAACAGAGTCCGACAATAATTTGAATAAAGCTCAAGTCAGTTTCAGAGATGGGGAGAAAATGATGCTAACAGTTTAGCCTTATGCTAACAGGAGCTAAAAGCTCACAGCTGTAGTGTAAAGTTCATGTTGACGTAGCTAACATTAGCTACAGCCTCGAATCACAGTATGTCCTCCGCCTCACTACCCGCCGCCACAGACCACCTCACCGGGTGGAGAGCAGGAAGCAGCTCCAGAGACTGACCTCCAGTCAGTGATGGCAGCGACCTGAATCCAGCCAGCTCAAACCCTGACTCCAAGAAACTGCACAGCCCCACCTCCCCGCCAGATAAGAAAACCTTCTGTTGCTGCTGTAAAACAGGTTAGACCTGACGCTTCTGCTTGAAACCAGCACCCTGTCGCACCTGATGCTGTCACACCTGATGCTGTCACACCTGATGCTGTCACACCTGACACTGTCACACCTGACACTGTCACACCTGACGCTGTCACACCTGACGCTGTCACACCTGATGCTGTCACACCTGATGCTGCCACACCTGACGCTGTCACACCTGACGCTGTCACACCTGACGCTGTCACACCTGATGCTGTCACACCTGACGCTGTCACACCTGACGCTGTCACACCTGACGCTGTCACACCTGATGCTGTCACACCTGACGCTGCCACACCTGACGCTGTCACACCTGACGCTGTCACACCTGACGCTGTCACACCTGACGCTGTCACACCTGATGCTGTCATACCTGACGCTGTCACACCTGACGCTGTCACACCTGAGGCTGTCACACCTGACGCTGTCACACCTGACGCTGCCACACCTGACGCTGTCACACCTGATGCTGTCATACCTGACGCTGTCACACCTGACGCTGTCACACCTGAGGCTGTCACACCTGACGCTGTCACACCTGACGCTGCCACACCTGACGCTGTCACACCTGATGCTGTCACACCTGATGCTGTCACACCTGATGCTGCCACATCTGACACTGTCACACCTGATGCCGTCACACCAGACGCTGTCGCGTTCAGGGCCAGCCTAAGCCTCCATGGAGCCCTCAGCAAAATTTGATTTTGGGGCCCTCTATTACTGCCAGTAATACTGATTATTCATCATTCACTCACCTGCTGTAAGTTATTTCATGTTCTACTCTGTCATCACTTGTAAAACTAGATGTGAGAACTTTTTGTTGTAGTTAGATTGTAGTCCACAGTGATTAAGGCCATGTAAGCAGACAACAGATTTGCAAACTTGCAGAAAAATCTTTCAATTAATATTTGGTAGAGTCAGCAACTCCCCCTACTGGCCACACAGAGAATCAATGCATGAAACCTCAAAGAGCAGCCTGGCATGTTTTACCCATTTATGGTTTTTATTCTGAAATGGTAGCAAATTCAGCTACAAGAGCAGCCTGGGGTTGATTTACACTGAATATTAAAAGTGATATAGTACAAAGTGGGACACCAAATGTCATCTAGGCCAACTAAAAGTAACAAAAGAAACCAACCATTTACTGTAAACACAATCTGCTTTATTATTTTTGTTTTAAATAAACTGCAACACAGAGGGGACAGTGGGCACAGTGGATGGAGCAGAGCATGGAGATGGACCTAAGATGTAAAACAACAACAAAAGCAAGTCATGTTAGATGTCATACTACACATGAAAATTATGCTGCTTATTTTCTAAGTAAAATAGTTCAGCTATAGCTTGTAGTATGAAAACAATCTGCTAGTGGAACAACTGAAAATTGCGAGAGAAGTTTTGAAGTAATATGCATTTGTCTAAAAACATGTCCCTTTTCATGTGATTATGTCTTATATTAAAAATGATTAATCTCAGAATGTTCTGCAGTGCACTGAGCAATTACAAAGGTTGTTTTGTTGTTAACTTACCAGGTAGAGCTGAGGTTGCGGCAGACACAGAGGGGACAGTGGGCACAGAGCAGAGGATGGAGATAGACCCAAAAACATGTCCCTTGTCATATAATTATATCTTAAATTAGCATATCTTAATGAGATAATTTGACTAGAAATTAAATATATATGGTGACAGTTTTTCCCTCACCTGATTCATTAGCCTTGGCTGAGCCTGAGGAGGTGGACTGCCCCTGGGCTGAACCTGAGGAGGTGGACTTCCCCTGGGCTGAGCCTGAGGAGGTGGACTGCCCCTGGGCTGAACCTGAGGAGGTGGACTTCCCCTGGGCTGAGCCTGAGAAGGTGGACTGCCCCTGGGCTGAGTCATTGCCTCCTCCAAAATACTTTAACAGTGCTCCTGGGGAGGTTTCATATAACGTATGAGCATAAAAGGGAGTTGATGTAAAAGGAATATGTTTATTTACTCACATAAATTACTTTACTCTGCAGCAAACAACATATCTCAAGCTATAAGTGAAGTTAATTCATTAATGCAAAAACATATTGCTAGCAAACGTCACGGCGTAATTAATAGGTTGTTAATAATTGCTATCAAACGTTATCAAAAACGTTGTTTTGATGCCAAAAATGACCCAGATATATACAGTGGTGGAAAAAAGTTTTCGGACACCCCATGCATTTGTGAAATATTGCATTAAGAATCACTCTTAGGTCTTCAAGTGCAATTTCTTTTAGTACAGCCACAGCCAAAATACTAAATAAATCCTAAAAAGCCATTAAAAACTTAAAATTGATTGGTTCCATAAAAATACATAAGAAATTTTGAGTATTGGGTCATTTTGGTACCAGTGATGAAGGTTGTTCTTTTTATTAAGAGAGACAATTTTTGTTGCCAAGCTTCGTGTCTACATAAAGCCAGCACATTTGAAAGTTCTTCAGACACAAAAATGGCTAAAACAAGGAACCTAACGCAGGAAACACGCCTGAAGATAAAGATTCTCAGCCAGGAAGGGTACAGCTGCTGCCAGATAGCCAGGAAGTGCAGATGCAGTCCTTCAGCAGTTGGATACACTCTGCAGAAACACAGACGAACCAACAGCTTGGAAGGCAAACCAAGATCTGGGCGTCCAAGGGTTTCTTCAGCAAGAAATGACCGCATCCTGATCTGCATATGCAGGCAAAACCGCCGAATGACATCACAGGAGCTTCAGCAGCAGTGGTCAAACCAAACTGGTGTCCAGTGTTCCACCCGCACTGTACGTGGCCGACTTTTAGATCATGGCTTAAGGTCCTACAAGGCTATCAGGAAGCCCCTGATCAATGAGAGACAGAGGTTAGCCCGGCGTCGTTGGGCCCAGGCACACAAGAACTGGACAGCCAGGAATTGGAAGAAGATTTTGTGGTCAGATGAGTCCAGTTTCCAGCTTTATCTTCCTCCTACTAATGTGAGGGTATGCAGAAGGCCAGGCGAAGCATTATCTCCAGCATGTACAGTACCTACTGTCAAGCATGGTGGAGGCAGTATCATGGTTTGGGGATGCATGAGTGCTGCTGGTGTTGGTCATCTCACTGCCTGTGATGGCACATTGAACTCTACCAAGTATTGTACCATTCTCGAAACCCACATGCTCCCTTCTGCGCGTGCACTGTTCCGTCGAGGTAAAAACTGGATGTTTCAACAAGATAATGGCCCTTGCCACACATCCAAGGCCAGTAGAACTTGGCTGCAGGAGCACAGTATCCAGGTCTTAGAGTGGCCAGCTCAATCCCTGGACATGAGCCCCATTGAAAATCTGTGGTGGATTATCAGAAGGTCTGTTTCAAAGCATAAACCAAAGAATTTAGAAGAATTAAAAGCAGTAATTCAAGAAGAATGGGACAAGATTACCCCTCAACAGTGTGAAAGGCTCGTGGGGAACATGCCAGCCAGGATTAGAGCTCTACTACGTGCCAATGGCAGGACTACTAAATATTAATTTGATGATGTGATGGTTTATTTATTTTTTGTTCAGTTTTGAACACATTCTCTGTTATTTGTTGACTTTGATACCGACAATGTTGAGAACTGACATATTGAAACATATTGAAAGAATTTAGTTTTGTTAGTTTTTCTTGTAAACAATAAACAAAAAAATATAATTTGTATTTGTTTGTATCTGTCTAATGCAGCCACACCTTTTGAAACACAAAAAAGATTTTTCCACAGATATTTCATGATAATATTTGAGATTGTGTAAAATTTTAGGGGTGTCTGAAAACTTTTTTCCACCACTGTATATATATATATATATATATATATATACACACATGTATACATACACCGAGAATCAACTTATTCATAGTAGGCTATTACACAAACACAAAAACGTTAGCTTGAATAATAAGTTATCTAATCTCTAACCAGTTAAAAGATACATTTCTCTAGTTTTGAACTAACGTTAGCTAGCTAATTTGCTATTATCAACAATCATTAGGGACTTTCTTAATTTGAGGAAACTTTTCAAAATCTCCTTGACTCCAAACGTTACATTACCAAGACATGCAAACATAACTTTATCTTGTTTTTTCTCCTCTTCCTCTTTCTTCCTCTTTCTTCCTTCTGTCCCTGAAGGGTATGTCCTTTGTTGTGACAATATTAGGCCTTCCACCTGCTCCTAACTCCTTGGATTGCAGTGCGCACTGCAGGCTGGATGCACACCTTACCAGCAGAGGTCTGACATTTAGAGCAGAGAGGCAGTAGGAAACTACACTCATAATACTGTCTTTTTGTTTGATAATATGTGAATCATCATCACTCACACATCGAAAAAAATAATTAATTTGTTCTTTTTTTTTGCTTCTTTGAAGTTAATTGCTCTTGGGGGCCCCCTAGTGGTCACAGGGCCCTAAGCAGAAGCTTGGTTCGCTTTTGCCTTGGGCTGGCTCTGACTGGAGGTCAGTCTCCAGAGCTGCTGCCCACTCTCCTCCCAGCAAGGTGGTCTGTAGCGGAGCGAGGAGGAGGAGGCATAGGGGCGTGGTCTATAGTGTTTGGCTGCAAGCAGCTAGAAAGTGTCTGAGAGTGAAATGAGATGAAATAAACCAGCGTATGGAAACACTGAGTCACTGTATGAAGTGTGTGGTTGTCTGGTGGGCAGAGTTTAGGACAGAGAGGGGACAACTGTCTGATTTCTGTCCACCTCAGCTTTAATCTGTAAATCACAGACTGACAGGGAGCGAGGTCACTGGGGTCACTGGTGCAGTCTGGCTGTATGATAGCCTTTGGCTGGTGCCATGACATTGAATGATGTCACTGAATGCGTGTGTC
This sequence comes from Cromileptes altivelis, assembly GCA_013133815.1. Taxonomy (NCBI): domain Eukaryota; kingdom Metazoa; phylum Chordata; class Actinopteri; order Perciformes; family Serranidae; genus Cromileptes; species Cromileptes altivelis. Next base: position 287,134 of record CM023139.1, read on the forward strand.
CTCAGGGTGTCAGCCTGTCACAGGCTAAAGAGAAGGGTCAGCTGGTTTTCCTGGAAGGTCTGAAGGAGTCGCTGTCTGTTCTGATTCCTCAAGAGACTGAAGCAGGAAGTGAGGTCATGGACTTCCTCAGGTACAATCAAACAATCACTCTGACTGCAGTATGTGTATGACATCACTGATGACCTGTAAACAATGTGTAAATAAACATAAACGGTATGTGTGTCTGCAGGGATCCTGCTGCTGGTCTGAGGAGTCTGTACCAGTTTGTTGGCTCCAGTCTGACCAGTGGCGGCGGTGATTATGATGAGGAGGGGCGGGGCTCCCCGGTGTTGCTGGTTGATGACCTCAGCGTGCTGCTCAGTCTGGGTGTGAGCGTTGGAGACATGTTGGACTTCAGTCACTACTGCAGGGCGACTGTCTGCTCCCAGCTGCAGGTCAGCACATCACACTTAGGTCTCTGACAGGACGCCTCTTGACAGGACGCCTCTGACAGGAAGTCTCTGACAGGACACCTCTGACAGGACACCTCTTGACAGGACGCCTCTTGACAGGACGTCTTTGACAGGACGCCTCTGACAGGACGTCTCTGACAGGACGTCTCTGACAGGACGTCTCTTGTCAGGATGTCTCTTGACAGGACGCCTCTGACAGGACGTCTCTGACAGGACGTCTCTTGTCAAGATGTCTCTTGACAGGACGCCTCTGACAGGATGCGTCTGACAGGATGTCTCTTGACAGGACGCCTCTGACAGGAAGTCTCTGACAGGACGTCTCTGACAGGACGTCTCTTGTCAGGACGTCTCTTGACAGGACGCCTCTGACAGGACGCGTCTGACAGGACGTCTCTTGACAGGATGTTTCTGACAGGACGCGTCTGACAGGACGTCTCTGACAGGACGCCTCTTGACAGGACGGCTCTTGACAGGACGCCTCTGACAGGACGTCTCTGACAGGACGTCTCTGACAGGACACCTCTGACAGGACACCTCTTGACAGGACGCCTCTTGACAGGACGCCTCTTGACAGGACGTCTCTGACAGGACGCCTCTGACAGGACGTCTCTGACAGGACGTCTCTTGTCAGGACGTCTCTTGACAGGAAGTCTCTGACAGGACGCGTCTGACAGGACGTCTCTTGACAGGACGTCTCTTGACAGGACGCCTCTGACAGGATGTTTCTGACAGGACGTCTCTGACAGGACGTCTCTGACAGGACGTCTCTGACAGGACGCCTCTGACAGGACGCCTCTTGACAGGACGTCTCTTGACAGGACGTCTCTGACAGGACGCCTCTTGACAGGACGCCTCTTGACAGGACGCCTCTGACAGGACGCCTCTGACAGGACGTCTCTGACAGGAAGTCTCTGACAGGACACCTCTGACAGGACGCCTCTTGACAGGACGCCTCTTGACAGGACGTCTCTGACAGGACGCCTCTGACAGGACGTCTCTGACAGGACACCTCTGACAGGACACCTCTGACAGGACGCCTCTTGACAGGACGCCTCTGACAGGACGTCTCTGACAGGACGTCTCTTGTCAGGACGTCTCTTGACAGGATGCCTCTGACAGGATGCGTCTGACAGGATGTCTCTTGACAGGACGCCTCTTGACAGGACATCTCTGACAGGACGTCTCTGAGAGGACGTCTCTGACAGGACGTCTCTTGTCAGGACGCCTCTTGTCAGGACGCCTCTGACAGGACGCGTCTGACAGGACGTCTTTTGACAGGACGTCTCTTGACAGGATGTTTCTGACAGGACATCTCTGACAGGACGCCTCTGACAGGATGTCTCTGACAGGACGTCTCTGACAGGAAGTCTCTGACAGGACACCTCTGACAGGACACCTCTTGACAGGACGCCTCTGACAGGACGCCTCTGACAGGACGCCTCTGACAGGACGTCTCTGACAGGACGTCTCTTGACAGGACGCCTCTGACAGGATGCGTCTGACAGGATGTCTCTTGACAGGACGCCTCTTGACAGGACGTCTCTGACAGGATGTCTCTGAGAGGACGTCTCTGACAGGACGTCTCTTGTCAGGAAGTCTCTTGACAGGACGCCTCTGACAGGACGTCTCTTGACAGGACGTCTCTTGACAGGACGTCTCTTGACAGGACGTCTCTGACAGGACGTCTCTTGACAGGATGTTTCTGACAGGACGTCTCTGACAGGACGCCTCTGACAGGACGCCTCTGACAGGACGTCTCTGACAGGACGTCTCTGACAGGACGTCTCTTGTCAGGAAGTCTCTTGACAGGACGCCTCTGACAGGACGTCTCTTGACAGGACGTCTCTTGACAGGACGTCTCTTGACAGGACGTCTCTGACAGGACGTCTCTTGACAGGATGTTTCTGACAGGACGTCTCTGACAGGACGCCTCTTGACAGGACGCCTCTTGACAGGACGCCTCTGACAGGACGCCTCTGACAGGACGTCTCTGACAGGAAGTCTCTGACAGGACACCTCTGACAGGACACCTCTTGACAGGATGTCTCTGACAGGACGCCTCTGACAGGACGTCTCTGACAGGACGTCTCTGACAGGAAGTCTCTGACAGGACACCTCTGACAGGACACCTCTTGACAGGACGCCTCTGACAGGACGCCTCTGACAGGACGTCTCTGACAGGAAGTCTCTGACAGGACACCTCTGACAGGACGCCTCTGACAGGACGCCTCTGACAGGACGCCTCTGACAGGATGCGTCTGACAGGATGTCTCTTGACAGGACGCCTCTTGACAGGACGTCTCTGACAGGATGTCTCTGAGAGGACGTCTCTGACAGGACGTCTCTTGTCAGGATGTCTCTTGACAGGATGTTTCTGACAGGACGCCTCTGACAGGATGTTTCTGACAGGCCGTCTCTTGACAGGACGTCTCTTGACAGGACGCCTCTGACAGGACGTCTCTTGACAGGACGTCTCTTGACAGGACGCCTCTGACAGGACGTCTCTTGACAGGACGTCTCTTGACAGGACGTCTCTGACAGGATGTCTCTTGACAGGATGTTTCTGACAGGCCGTCTCTTGACAGGACGTCTCTTGACAGGACGTCTCTTGACAGGATGTTTCTGACAGGACGTCTCTGACAGGACGTCTCTGACAGGACGTCTCTGACAGGAAGTCTCTGACAGGACACCTCTGACAGGACACCTCTTGACAGGACGCCTCTGACAGGACGCCTCTGACAGGACGTCTCTGACAGGAAGTCTCTGACAGGACACCTCTGACAGGACGCCTCTGACAGGACGCCTCTGACAGGACGCCTCTGACAGGACGTCTCTTGACAGGACGCCTCTGACAGGATGCGTCTGACAGGATGTCTCTTGACAGGACGCCTCTTGACAGGACGTCTCTGACAGGAAGTCTCTGACAGGACACCTCTGACAGGACACCTCTTGACAGGACGCCTCTGACAGGACGCCTCTGACAGGAAGTCTCTGACAGGACACCTCTGACAGGACGCCTCTGACAGGACGCCTCTGACAGGACGTCTCTTGACAGGACGCCTCTGACAGGATGCGTCTGACAGGATGTCTCTTGACAGGACGCCTCTTGACAGGACGTCTCTGACAGGATGTCTCTGAGAGGACGTCTCTGACAGGACGTCTCTTGTCAGGATGTCTCTTGACAGGACGCCTCTGACAGGACGTCTCTTGACAGGACGTCTCTTGACAGGATGTTTCTGACAGGACGCCTCTGACAGGATGTTTCTGACAGGCCGTCTCTTGACAGGACGCCTCTGACAGGACATCTCTTGACAGGACGTCTCTTGACAGGACGTCTCTGACAGGACGTCTCTGACAGGAAGTCTCTGACAGGACACCTCTGACAGGACACCTCTGACAGCACACCTCTTGACAGGACGTCTCTGACAGGACGCCTCTTGACAGGACGTCTCTTGACAGGAAGTCTCTGACAGGACGCCTCTGACAGGACACCTCTTGACAGGACGTCTCTTGACAGGACACCTCTTGACAGGACACCTCTGACAGGACACCTCTGACAGGACGCCTCTTGACAGGACGTCTCTTGACAGGAAGTCTCTGACAGGACGCCTCTGACAGGACACCTCTTGACAGGACGCCTCTTGACAGGACACCTCTGACAGGACACCTCTGACAGGACACCTCTGACAGGACGCCTCTTGACAGGACGTCTCTTGACAGGACGCCTCTGACAGGACGCCTCTGACAGGACGTCTCTGACAGGACGTCTCTTGTCAGGATGTCTCTTGACAGGACGCCTCTGACAGGATGCGTCTGACAGGATGTCTCTTGACAGGACACCTCTGACAGGACGTTTCTGACAGGACGTCTCTTGACAGGATGCCTCTTGACAGGACGTTTCTGACAGGACGTCTCTGACAGGACGCCTCTGACAGGACGTTTCTGACAGGACGTCTCTGACAGGACGTCTCTTGACAGGATGCGTCTGACAGGATGCGTCTGACAGGATGTCTCTTGACAGGACACCTCTGACAGGACGTTTCTGACAGGACGTCTCTTGACAGGACGTCTCTTGACAGGACGTTTCTGACAGGACGTCTCTGACAGGACGCCTCTGACAGGACGTTTCTGACAGGACGTCTCTGACAGGACGTCTCTTGACAGGACGTCTCTGACAGGACGTCTCTTGACAGGATGTTTCTGACAGGACGTCTCTGACAGGACGTCTCTGACAGGACGTCTCTTGACAGGACGTCTCTGACAGGACCCCTCTGACAGGATGTCTCTTGACAGGACGCCTCTGACAGGACGCCTCTGACAGGACGTCTCTGACAGGATGTCTCTTGACAGGACGTCTCTTGACAGGACGTCTCTGACAGGACGTCTCTTGACAGGACGTCTCTTGACAGGACGTCTCTGACAGGATTTCTCTTGACAGGACGTCTCTGACAGGATGTCTCTTGACAGGAAGTCTCTTGACAGGACGTCTCTGACAGGACGTCTCTTGACAGGACGTCTCTTGACAGGACGCCTCTGACAGGATGTCTCTTGACAGGACGTCTCTGACAGGACGCCTCTGACAGGATTTCTCTTGACAGGACGTCTCTGACAGGATGTCTCTTGACAGGAAGTCTCTTGACAGGACGTCTCTGACAGGACGTCTCTTGACAGGATGCCTCTGACAGGACGCCTCTTGACAGGACGTCTCTTGACAGGATGTCTCTTGACAGGACGCCTCTGACAGGACGCCTCTGACAGGACGTCTCTTGACAGGACGTCTCTGACAGGATGTCTCTTGAGTGGACGTCTCTTGACAGGACGTCTCTGACAGGATGTCTCTTGACAGGACGTCTCTGACAGGATGCCTCTGACAGGATGTCTCTTGACAGGATGCCTCTGACAGGACGTCTCTGACAGGACGTCTCTTGACAGGAAGTCTCTTGACAGGACGTCTCTGACAGGACGTCTCTTGACAGGACGTCTCTGACAGGATGTCTCTTGACAGGACGTCTCTGACAGGACGTCTCTGACAGGATGTCTCTTGACAGGAAGTCTCTTGACAGGACGTCTCTGACAGGACGTCTCTTGACAGGACGTCTCTGACAGGACGTCTCTGACAGGATGTTTCTGACAGGACGTCTCTGACAGGACGCCTCTTGACAGGACGCCTCTGACAGGACGCCTCTGACAGGACGTCTCTGACAGGAAGTCTCTGACAGGACACCTCTGACAGGACACCTCTGACAGCACACCTCTTGACAGGACGTCTCTGACAGGACGCCTCTTGACAGGACGTCTCTTGACAGGAAGTCTCTGACAGGACACCTCTGACAGGACACCTCTTGACAGGACGTCTCTTGATAGGACACCTCTGACAGGACACCTCTGACAGGACACCTCTTGACAGGACGCGTCTTGACAGGACACCTCTGACAGGACACCTCTGACAGGACGCCTCTTGACAGGACGTCTCTGACAGGACGCCTCTGACAGGACGCCTCTGACAGGACGCCTCTGACAGGACGTCTCTGACAGGACGTCTCTTGTCAGGATGTCTCTTGACAGGACGCCTCTGACAGGATGCGTCTGACAGGATGTCTCTTGACAGGACACCTCTGACAGGACGTCTCTTGACAGGACGTCTCTTGACAGGACGTCTCTTGACAGGACGTTTCTGACAGGACGTCTCTGACAGGACGTCTCTGACAGGACGTCTCTTGACAGGACGTCTCTGACAGGACGTCTCTTGACAGGATGTTTCTGACAGGACGTCTCTGACAGGACGTCTCTGACAGGACGTCTCTTGACAGGACGTCTCTGACAGGACCCCTCTGACAGGATGTCTCTTGACAGGACGCCTCTGACAGGACGCCTCTGACAGGACGTCTCTTGACAGGACGTCTCTGACAGGATGTCTCTTGACAGGACGTCTCTTGACAGGACGTCTCTGACAGGACGTCTCTTGACAGGACGTCTCTGACAGGACGCCTCTGACAGGATTTCTCTTGACAGGACGTCTCTGACAGGATGTCTCTTGACAGGAAGTCTCTTGACAGGACGTCTCTGACAGGACGTCTCTTGACAGGACGTCTCTTGACAGGACGTCTCTGACAGGATGTCTCTTGACAGGACGTCTCTGACAGGATGTCTCTTGACAGGAAGTCTCTTGACAGGAAGTCTCTTGACAGGACGTCTCTGACAGGACGTCTCTTGACAGGACGTCTCTTGACAGGACGTCTCTGACAGGATGTCTCTTGACAGGATGCCTCTGACAGGACGCCTCTTGACAGGACGTCTCTTGACAGGATGTCTCTTGACAGGACGCCTCTGACAGGACGCCTCTGACAGGACGTCTCTTGACAGGACGTCTCTGACAGGATGTCTCTTGACAGGACGTCTCTTGACAGGACGTCTCTGACAGGATGTCTCTTGACAGGACGTCTCTGACAGGATGCCTCTGACAGGATGTCTCTTGACAGGATGCCTCTGACAGGACGTCTCTGACAGGACGTCTCTTGACAGGAAGTCTCTTGACAGGACGTCTCTGACAGGACGTCTCTTGACAGGACGTCTCTTGACAGGACGTCTCTGACAGGACGTCTCTTGACAGGATGCCTCTGACAGGATGCCTCTGACAGGACGTCTCTTGACAGGACGTCTCTTGACAGGACGTCTCTGACAGGACGTCTCTTGACAGGATGCCTCTGACAGGATGTTTCTGACAGGACGTCTCTGACAGGACGCCTCTTGACAGGACGCCTCTGACAGGACGCCTCTGACAGGACGTCTCTGACAGGAAGTCTCTGACAGGACACCTCTGACAGGACACCTCTGACAGCACACCTCTTGACAGGACGTCTCTGACAGGACGCCTCTTGACAGGACGTCTCTTGACAGGAAGTCTCTGACAGGACGCCTCTGACAGGACACCTCTTGACAGGACGTCTCTTGATAGGACACCTCTGACAGGACACCTCTGACAGGACACCTCTTGACAGGACGCCTCTTGACAGGACACCTCTGACAGGACACCTCTGACAGGACGCCTCTTGACAGGACGTCTCTGACAGGACGCCTCTGACAGGACGCCTCTGACAGGACGCCTCTGACAGGACGTCTCTGACAGGACGTCTCTTGTCAGGATGTCTCTTGACAGGACGCCTCTGACAGGATGCGTCTGACAGGATGTCTCTTGACAGGACACCTCTGACAGGACGTCTCTTGACAGGACGTCTCTTGACAGGACGTTTCTGACAGGACGTCTCTGACAGGACGTCTCTTGACAGGACGTCTCTTGACAGGACGTCTCTGACAAGACGTCTCTTGACAGGATGTTTCTGACAGGACGTCTCTGACAGGACGTCTCTGACAGGACGTCTCTTGACAGGACGTCTCTTGACAGGACGTCTCTGACAGGATGTCTCTTGACAGGACGTCTCTGACAGGATGCCTCTGACAGGATGTCTCTTGACAGGACGTCTCTTGACAGGACGTCTCTGACAGGATGTCTCTTGACAGGACGTCTCTGACAGGATGCCTCTGACAGGATGTCTCTTGACAGGATGCCTCTGACAGGACGTCTCTGACAGGACGTCTCTTGACAGGAAGTCTCTTGACAGGACGTCTCTGACAGGACGTCTCTTGACAGGACGTCTCTTGACAGGACGTCTCTGACAGGACGTCTCTTGACAGGATGCCTCTGACAGGATGCCTCTGACAGGACGTCTCTTGACAGGACGTCTCTTGACAGGACGTCTCTGACAGGACGTCTCTTGACAGGATGCCTCTGACAGGATGTTTCTGACAGGACGTCTCTGACAGGACGCCTCTTGACAGGACGCCTCTGACAGGACGCCTCTGACAGGACGTCTCTGACAGGAAGTCTCTGACAGGACACCTCTGACAGGACACCTCTGACAGCACACCTCTTGACAGGACGTCTCTGACAGGACGCCTCTTGACAGGACGTCTCTTGACAGGAAGTCTCTGACAGGACGCCTCTGACAGGACACCTCTTGACAGGACGTCTCTTGATAGGACACCTCTGACAGGACACCTCTGACAGGACACCTCTTGACAGGACGCCTCTTGACAGGACACCTCTGACAGGACACCTCTGACAGGACGCCTCTTGACAGGACGTCTCTGACAGGACGCCTCTGACAGGACGCCTCTGACAGGACGCCTCTGACAGGACGTCTCTGACAGGACGTCTCTTGTCAGGATGTCTCTTGACAGGACGCCTCTGACAGGATGCGTCTGACAGGATGTCTCTTGACAGGACACCTCTGACAGGACGTCTCTTGACAGGACGTCTCTTGACAGGACGTTTCTGACAGGACGTCTCTGACAGGACGTCTCTTGACAGGACGTCTCTTGACAGGACGTCTCTGACAAGACGTCTCTTGACAGGATGTTTCTGACAGGACGCCTCTTGACAGGACGTCTCTTGACAGGAAGTCTCTGACAGGACGCCTCTGACAGGACACCTCTTGACAGGACGTCTCTTGATAGGACACCTCTGACAGGACACCTCTGACAGGACACCTCTTGACAGGACGCCTCTTGACAGGACACCTCTGACAGGACACCTCTGACAGGACGCCTCTTGACAGGACGTCTCTGACAGGACGCCTCTGACAGGACGCCTCTGACAGGACGCCTCTGACAGGACGTCTCTGACAGGACGTCTCTTGTCAGGATGTCTCTTGACAGGACGCCTCTGACAGGATGCGTCTGACAGGATGTCTCTTGACAGGACACCTCTGACAGGACGTCTCTTGACAGGACGTCTCTTGACAGGACGTTTCTGACAGGACGTCTCTGACAGGACGTCTCTTGACAGGACGTCTCTTGACAGGACGTCTCTGACAAGACGTCTCTTGACAGGATGTTTCTGACAGGACGTCTCTGACAGGACGTCTCTGACAGGACGTCTCTGACAGGACCCCTTTGACAGGATGTCTCTTGACAGGACGCCTCTGACAGGACGCCTCTGACAGGACGTCTCTTGACAGGACGTCTCTGACAGGACGTCTCTTGACAGGACGTCTCTTGACAGGACGTCTCTGACAGGACGTCTCTTGACAGGACGTCTCTGACAGGACGCCTCTGACAGGATTTCTCTTGACAGGACGTCTCTGACAGGATGTCTCTTGACAGGAAGTCTCTTGACAGGACGTCTCTGACAGGACGTCTCTTGACAGGACGTCTCTTGACAGGACGTCTCTGACAGGATGTCTCTTGACAGGACGTCTCTGACAGGATGTCTCTTGACAGGAAGTCTCTTGACAGGACGTCTCTGACAGGACGTCTCTTGACAGGACGTCTCTTGACAGGACGTCTCTGACAGGATGTCTCTTGACAGGATGCCTCTGACAGGACGCCTCTTGACAGGACGTCTCTTGACAGGATGTCTCTTGACAGGACGTCTCTGACAGGACGCCTCTGACAGGACGCCTCTGACAGGACGCCTCTGACAGGACGTCTCTGACAGGACGTCTCTTGTCAGGATGTCTCTTGACAGGACGCCTCTGACAGGATGCGTCTGACAGGATGTCTCTTGACAGGACACCTCTGACAGGACGTCTCTTGACAGGACGTCTCTTGACAGGACGTTTCTGACAGGACGTCTCTGACAGGACGTCTCTTGACAGGACGTCTCTTGACAGGACGTCTCTGACAAGACGTCTCTTGACAGGATGTTTCTGACAGGACGCCTCTTGACAGGACGTCTCTTGGCAGGAAGTCTCTGACAGGACGCCTCTGACAGGACACCTCTTGACAGGACGTCTCTTGATAGGACACCTCTGACAGGACACCTCTGACAGGACACCTCTTGACAGGACGCCTCTTGACAGGACACCTCTGACAGGACACCTCTGACAGGACGCCTCTTGACAGGACGTCTCTGACAGGACGCCTCTGACAGGACGCCTCTGACAGGACGCCTCTGACAGGACGTCTCTGACAGGACGTCTCTTGTCAGGATGTCTCTTGACAGGACGCCTCTGACAGGATGCGTCTGACAGGATGTCTCTTGACAGGACACCTCTGACAGGACGTCTCTTGACAGGACGTCTCTTGACAGGACGTTTCTGACAGGACGTCTCTGACAGGACGTCTCTTGACAGGACGTCTCTTGACAGGACGTCTCTGACAAGACGTCTCTTGACAGGATGTTTCTGACAGGACGTCTCTGACAGGACGTCTCTGACAGGACCCCTCTGACAGGATGTCTCTTGACAGGACGCCTCTGACAGGACGCCTCTGACAGGACGTCTCTTGACAGGACGTCTCTGACAGGATGTCTCTTGACAGGACGTCTCTTGACAGGACGTCTCTGACAGGACGTCTCTTGACAGGACGTCTCTGACAGGACGCCTCTGACAGGATTTCTCTTGACAGGACGTCTCTGACAGGATGTCTCTTGACAGGAAGTCTCTTGACAGGACGTCTCTGACAGGACGTCTCTTGACAGGACGTCTCTTGACAGGACGTCTCTGACAGGATGTCTCTTGACAGGACGTCTCTGACAGGATGTCTCTTGACAGGAAGTCTCTTGACAGGAAGTCTCTTGACAGGACGTCTCTGACAGGACGTCTCTTGACAGGACGTCTCTTGACAGGACGTCTCTGACAGGATGTCTCTTGACAGGATGCCTCTGACAGGACGCCTCTTGACAGGACGTCTCTTGACAGGATGTCTCTTGACAGGACGCCTCTGACAGGACGCCTCTGACAGGACGTCTCTTGACAGGACGTCTCTGACAGGATGTCTCTTGACAGGACGTCTCTTGACAGGACGTCTCTGACAGGATGTCTCTTGACAGGACGTCTCTGACAGGATGTCTCTTGACAGGATGCCTCTGACAGGACGTCTCTGACAGGACGTCTCTTGACAGGAAGTCTCTTGACAGGACGTCTCTGACAGGACGTCTCTTGACAGGACGTCTCTTGACAGGACGTCTCTTGACAGGACGTCTCTGATAGGATGTCTCTTGACAGGATGCCTCTGACAGGACACCTCTGACAGGATGTCTCTTGACAGGATCAGACTTGTCAGCCGGCTCGTCAGGGGTTAAACTTTATTAACGTGTGTAATCAGAGCGTCAGGATGAAGGTCAGCTCTAATAACAACATGATGTCATCACCATGAGTCTGACTTTGACCGCAGGGCAACGTACTGATGCTGGTTCGCTGTGATGGAGAGGAGGAGGAAGAGGATGACAGAGATGATGAAGGCTCAGAGAGACTCCTGAAGGGTCTGACCCACCAGTGCAGCCTCAGTCTTCATGTACAGGGTCTCCCCACCGGCTACTGCAGGGACATCCACGGCCAGGTGAGTTTGTCTGTGGTTGGTCTGTCCTCCACACAGTGCTTGTGCCTCTCCTTGTCTCTGTCCTTGTGTCTGTCCCTGTCTTCAGTCAGTCCACAGGACGACAGAACTTCGTCACATGTCCATTAGAATGTACTGATGGTCAGCTGACGTGTTCAGAGCGGCTGTTTTTTTTTTTTTTGTTTTGTTTTTTTGTTTTAGTTTAATACCAGAGAAGATCCAGAAAATATTCAGCATAAAAAAAACTGACCTGATCGATCAAACATCATCTATTAAAGACTGTCAGAGCACACACACACACACACACACACACACACACAGACCTGCATTATGTGACTCAGTCATGACGAGGAGTCCATGTTGTTTTCACATGTACATGACATCAGAGTGATGTCAGTGTTTATACTCAGGACGTCTCCATGTTCCAGCTGGACGAGGACATCTAACTGGCCTACTGTCCTTGTCCCAGTATACAAGCACGGGAGGGGAATCCATTTATTGAGCCAAGTATGTGCGACTCCTCTACGATAGGTGGAGATATGCCCCCTTTCAGCTTGTTAGTATTGGACCTTTTTCCTGTTGACCTATTACGTCACAGACCAAACAATGGACAAACAAGTTAGCTACGGTTAGCTAGCAGCTAACTGCTACCATGGTGGACAACTTTACAGCTCTGTACATTTGGTCCGTCCAAAAAGTCACGGCTCTGGATGTAGATTTCTCCATGTTGTTACCGGCTTCTTCTTCTCTCACACATTTAATGCTATTGGACTTCAGGGTCAAAGCCCGGGGCGGAAACTGTGGAGCATGCTCAGAGCGCCTCGGCCAGTTTGGGTCTGATTGACTGTATACATGCAGGAGTCACATGATCTGGGTGTGTTAGTCCCACTGTGACACATTCACTGCAGGACCATTTCACTCACGCTGACAGATTCACAGGGATTTTGATATTTCTCTATCGTCATGGAAACACACTGACTCATTAACATGTGATAAACACGCAGTATAAACATAAACACACCTGCAAAATTTCAAACAAATCAGGCCCCTTGTCTTGTCTGATGCTGCTAAATCTGAT